>JAPYZP010000158.1:0-33492 GCA_030522985.1 Torymus sinensis | reverse complement strand
TGTATTTTGTTTTTTTTTCGCTTTGGGCAGTAGAACCATTAACGTCCTATTCTATAGTATATTCTACTCTGACTGCCATTTGCTGCTAAACACCATATACTATTAATAACGTCGTGACGTTATAGTTCCACGCCAGATTGAATTTCTTATAAAAAACAAATATGTAAATGGCACTAACGCTAATATAAAATAAAAATTGTGTTTTTATTTTACGAACAATTTGTATAATAGATCGTTTAGCTAAACAAAGCATGATTTGTAACCATATATGAAGCCTAATTCACTTAAAAAATATTTGAATATTTGTATCAACAAAATTTTATAATGTAAAACTTATTTATATTAAAGAATTATATCAGTGCGTAGTTAAAAATTCAATCGATACTATTATTATATTCTACATTACCCCTATATCTACTATATTATCGTAAACTAACCCACATCAGGAATCGAGAAAGATAAACAAAAATTGTTTATTTGCATTTCAGTATAAATGTTTTTCAACTTTTACATTATTTTTTTAAACAAAAATAAAAAAAAAGAAAATATTTAAAAAAAAATACAGATTAAATTTCACGAGAGAATCACACAATAATAACAACTATTTGAATCATTTCTAACTTCACATTGTAGTAATAGTATTATCTGTATCTTGTAACAAAATCCAATTTTCCCATTAGCTTCTAATCCGCAAACTCGAGCACTAAATTACCTGAGTAGGCGCCGCGGGCTCCGACTTACGCTGCTGCGGCGCGAAGTAGGGATAAAGCGGATTGCTCAGGCCCTCGCTCATCTCGGGCACGTGGAGCGACTGGCTCATCTGCCGGGGCACACCGCCGCCGGCGGCCGACGACCTCGCCAGCAGCGGGTCGAAGTCGTCGTCGCTGTTCGTCGAGTCCAGGCGGATCAGGTCCTGCACGTCCGACGCCGAGCGATCCTACAAAAATTAAGCCGTGTGTCGTTCTGCTTTACGGAAGGCCGGTGAATTCGTGTGGGTGCGGGTTAGTATATATCGACGTTTGGAAATGTTAGTTTGCAGAAAGATTCTTTTTTTTTTATACTTGGTTGGTTACGATTATTAACTCATTGATGAATTAACGAAATAGTGGTCATCGTTATTTTATTCGTGATTCTGTAACGAATGAAGTATAAGCATGACGACTATTATACGAGTGAAGGTTTGTTATTTTCAACCAATCAGATAACAACCGTAAACAATTATTCTCCCGTGGATTGACGTTGAATAAGTTCAGCTATATTCAGAAGTATCGTATATTTAAACCGTCGCCGATAGTACTTATTGACAATATATATATATATTTTTTTTTTCAATCGATGCAAGACACGCATATCTGTAAAGAGAAACACAATACATTACAATCGCACCAGAAAAACATGACATGTTTCACAAGTATTGATATTAAATTCGGCGCCTGTTCCGACGACAATAGATATCTGTAATTTTGCTTTTACACCGAATCCAGTCGGCATTTCAAACGCAATGTGATATTATTCAGGGTGCAACACAAATGAAAATGACGATTTATCGAATTTACAATTCATGAAACCAAAACCAGTGATCAATTAGAGTACATCAATCGTGTTGTTAGTGGAGTACCGAAATTTACAGATATGCGCGCCCGACGTATAGCCACGTATAGACTTCGACATAATTATTTCACAGTTATTTTAATAACACAATCACATGAGCACCAATGCTCAAAGAAAAAAAAATGAAAGGCAAAAAGTGTTCTCGGAGACTCTAAATAAAAGAAGGAGTAAGAGAGAAATAGAGAGAGAAAAAAACGTGAAACGTAAATTAAAAATTTACCTTAGCGAGTGCAGAGCAGGAATCGACATTTTTTAATGGTGATTCAATGGGCAACTTATGGTTGTCGGTGCGAAAGAGGGGATTGGGAAAGCCGAAGGGATTGAGCACCTGACTGGTGTCGAAGGGATCGCTGAGGCTCTCGTTGACGAAAGTGTCGTTCAACGCGCCGGGATTGGAATAGAGCTCGAAGGGATCCTCCGTGCGGAGTTTGTCAAGGAAGTCTTTCGTACCGTCGACCACGGACTTGCCCTCAGCCTTGACGGCAGGCTCGAAGCTGGCGGTGAAGGGATTGACAAACTCGTGGGAGGAGGGATCGGAGGATTTGGCCTCCTTAGGACCCGCCTCGGGTTTGTTTGCGGACGGAGGAGAGGAGGACGAGCCGGCGCCGATGAGGGGCGCCTTGTCCGGCTGCGAGGACTTCATGTCGAGAGAGTTCGAGCCGGGATTGCTATGATCGTTATCGTTGCTGTTCTCGTGGTCGTTATTGCTATTGACGCCAGCATCGGCGGCGCTCGGGGTATCGGAGGGCAGGGGTAGGGGATCTTTGGAGTTGCCGCTCGGCTTGGGCGTGGAGTGTTTGGGGAGCTGGTAGTGCTCGTAGGGATAGTTCTGGCTCGAGCTAGGCGGAGGACCGTGCCGCAAGCGCCCACCACTCCATGCAGGTCTCAAGCTGTCTAAACTGCGCACTGGCTTCAACTGCAAAACGGTGATATGCAACAGACCACACGCACGCATACACACACGGAGATAGAAAGGGACAGGAGAGATAGAGAAAGATATATACTTGAGTCTCGTGTCTCTATTCTTTGAGGCGGTTCGAGTCTTGGAGCTTATTTCGGCATGCGTCGACCTCGATCTTTGCGATTATCGGTTAAAATGCGGGTTGATGTTCGTGTAAGGTTCTTTTGTGTTGGGAATTTTTGATATTCAACAAAAAAATAATCGACATTTTGTCGATATATCGTTTTCTTCTAGCCGGTAGATCTGGCTTTCAGGAAAGTTATCAGAATTGGTCGAGTGAATAAACTCAAAAACGATGTTCCGAAAAGCGGAGATAAAATTTTAAAGTCATTAGTCAAAAAAATCCGACAGGATATACGATAAACATTATCAGGACGCAGACGAGTTCAGAGCGATAAAGTTTGCATATCCTAACGGGTTGCGCGTTTTGGATAGAAAATGCGATTAAATTAACAAAATTTGCGGAATTGTGAAACTATTGAAAGTAGAATTTATGATAATTCAATGTTCTTCACGAGCGTTTAATTAAATTATCTTACACGAACAGACAACAATGAGATAATAATGACTATTTATAGTATATAAGTTTTCATCACTTTTCATGCAGATGTGCATATTTTAAAAGAACTAAGAACTGTCTTTAGACAGATTTTTCAATCTCTATAATGCAATAAATAACTAAAAATTCATTCAAACATCAAATGGAAGAAAATAAAAACATTGAACGTAGAACTTAAAATAACATACATATATATAATTGCACATGATGAATGATAATTGCAAAGGCTTACGAGACCGGTGCTAAACAATTTCTAAACACGAATAGCAATATGCAGAACATAAGAGCAGGTATCACAGAGTCGAAGGAAACAAACAAACACACCTCTCAAAGTTCAAAGACTCGTCCGCAACACAAAATAATGCGCCTGATTTCGCAGTCCAACATCGATAAAGAGAGAATTGGTCGCGAAAGATAGCGATCATCCAGTCGTTCGTTGACTTGGCTATAGAAAAACCCAACTAGACCATAGGAGCACGCGGGCGCGAATCTTATCATTAGCGCGCGAGAAACGCGACTGGCACTTAAAGCCAGTCTATCCTCTCCTCTCTTCTCTCTTCCTCGTGTGTCGGAGTGCAAAATCCACGCATTATGCAATGGTACAATGATATTCCGTTTTCAGCGTTACAAATATAGCGCGCGTCTGCTTGATGATTCCGCAACCCGCTCCCTTTGAGGCGACATGTGTGTATATGCATGATATGTATTACGTCGGACAATTGTACCAGTACAAGTATATTATTGAGATGCGTGAACGTACGTCGTTTGGCTCCTCCCTGCGTGGACGTCTTCCTCGGGAGTGTGAACGAAGATTAAAAAATAAACGAATAAAAAAAAAATACACAGACAAAAGGAAAAAAGATCAACCAGAACACTGTTCTATGACATGCTGAGTATGAGTGCTGAGTACGTTTGTACACAATTCGTTTCCCGGTGTGCGGTATCTATGTATAAGAATGATGCACCTCATGCTCTTGAAGGTAAACACGAAAACCGGTATACGACGTAAACGCACGTGTGCCGCAGTCAGTCAGTCAGTAAGTCAGTCACAACAGAGGCGCGTGAAAATGACGCGAGATACATTTATCCGCGGCCGAAGATGCACTGTTGAAACGAAGACGCAAAACAGCAGCGACAGCGACGACTACCCGAAGAGCAATCGTAATGACGATGATGATGCACGCTATCACGCGATACTCTTGCGGGTCTATGTGTGTGTGTGGCTGTGTGTGTGAAATTGCAGCTGCGAGCGATAAGGGATATATCTCTTTCCTCGCGCGCGCGCGTGTGCGCTTTTCTCTGTAGGTTTACTTACGCTGCGGTCCACCGGAGGCGTATTCGGGAAGATGACGTCGCGCAGCTCCTGCATGAGGTCGATGTCAAGCCGCTCCGGCGGCGAGTCCTGCTCCTCCGGCGAGCTTGGGTTCAGCGGCGAGTACTGCTTCCTGCTGCAAGAGTTAGCAAGCATTTATGTATGTGAACAATGCGATATTTGACGCAATGGGTATCGATGAGAGCAATAAATATGTTGATGGTTTATTGGAGTTTTGAAGAGTCCTGGATATTATCGACAATGATTGTAGGTAAATACGAGTTTATAAATATATTGTACAGCGTGGTTTACTTTTTTTTATTTGTCTGCATTAAAGTTTTATGGTTGTAATGTTTAAAAATCTTTACGATTCTTAACTAATAGAATTGTTTATCTATTCGTATGCTATTCAAATTATTAAAATCAAATCAATGATAATTTAAAAACTCTTATTTCTGAAAGCTATATAAGCAATTTTCAGTTACCAAATATATTGAAAAAGAAAACGCGCTTTGATGACAAAAATAGAACTCCTCGACGCTCACCTAGTTTCGACATTGCTATTCCGAAGTCGCAGCTCCTTTCGATAACTCGTCGTGGGCGTAAGGCCACTTGGAGATTTAGACGGGGATGCGAAAGATATTGGCCTTCTGTCTAGAGTCGGAGAGCTCGGGGCTGACCTGGGTTGATGAAATCGCTTGCTATTGTCGCCTCTCGTTGTCCGTCCTGAAATATCGTTATTTCATTTAGACGACAATGTTGCTTTAGCTTTATAAGATTTAAATAGTAATCACAGTACCCATACGTTTAAGGCCTTTGTAAGCAGTTTTCATATCTTTTCCCTTATCCTTCACCTGAAATAATAAGTTTATAATGACTTATTCTACTTTTTATGATATTTTTTAATTAAAGTAAAGAGCTAGGTATTTTACCGATTTAACTGCGTATTTTACAGCGGGATTTGCCTGAAATATATAAAATAAATTTAATAAACAATTAAATCTTGTCAACTCTTAATAAAGATAATTTTATTGTTTTAGTAATTTAAAAAAAAAAATTAAATAAACCAATAAATAAATTCAATATGCAAAATAAACCTAAATAAATTAAATTTACCTTATCTTTAACACTACGAATAAAAGCTGACCCTTCCTTACGCATAGCGTAAGTCCATTCCCGATATTGTTGCATAAATTTATTACCAGACTTATCAGAATAATTACAAGCTTCCATTTCAAACTCGTCTGAAAAACCAAGTCCCGAGTTCAGCATATGTAACCTTTCTTCGATGAACTGTAATAATTATAATTAAAAGTTAATAAAAAATGACATAAATAATTGAAATAATGATTAAACTGTTATTCATATAATAAGCAATTTCTAATGTTTCACAGAACTCTTAGGAATATTTCCGGCGCAAGTTGAACTATGCTTAATTGCACGATTTATTTGTTTTATGATTAGGGTATCAAATTTTAAGCGCGTCATGACTTATAGTGAAACTTTTGTAAATATTTATGAGCTGGATTTGATTGAATTGCAGTTTATGCCTTTTATATTAAGCTATATACGATCTTTTAATTTAACAGTGTACTTTATACGAACTAATCGGTGATAAAACTCACGCTTGTTACTTGTTAGACATAATTTATGTTTCGTCAAAAGCTAGTAAAAATAAATGGTATTATAAACGATCATATATAGCTTTCATTCTAGTATAGATTGCTTTTGAGAATGAAGCATAAAGTGCTTGACACTAAGCCAAATTTGGCGGCTTTATAAAGCGCGATAGACTCTTTTGACTATACGCGATTGAAATCTATCTTTAAAAAGTGCTTCTGAACAGATTAAAATTATTATTGATTTATGGATGAAAGTAATACCTGTTGAAAAATCTGCAATTCCAACATTTTTCTGAGGAAGGGCTGCATGGAGAGGGGCCTACTTTCGACGAAAGCCTCCTGGTCGAACGTTATTCGCACGTGGTCGTCATTCTGGCCTTGCTGTAGGGTTAGTGCCTCTCGATATCCAGCTGTTAATTGAACTAATGCACGCAAAAAGGCTCTGGATACTTTATCGCCAAGGAGGTCAGTCTGGTTCAACGCTCTCCTCAAATTTGTTACCTATTTCGTTGAAAAGCAATATTTATATAGTATAAAGATAATGTGAAATTGTTAATGATAAATAGTTTCATTCCAATAAAGTTTTTATGTTAATTTGGATAAATTTTTTAATTTACTTACCACGTCTTGTGGTAAAGATTCCAAATCTTGAAATGGAGATTCAATCGTATTATCGTCGGCGTTAAGAATCACCACTTCTCCTAAATCGCTTTGTCTTACCCGCTATCAAATAAAATTGGATTATTATTAAAATTATTACACTGCTATGTTGAAATGAATAATATTGATGAATCAAAAAGAGCATAAAATTATATAAATTGAATTATAAATTTTTCGTAACATTTTAATTAATTAACAAAATTTCGAAATAATATTTAATTCATTTTTTTACGTGGAAAGTTATTCTTTTTTGCATATTAACAATTCATTAATAATTTAATGGAGTACCTTAAGAATTGGTGTTGGAACCCCGATAAGAAATGGCATAGGCGCTAATAAATAATCCATTAATGAAAGAGGTAAGACTGGTATGTATATATGTTGCCAGATCATTGGGTAGATTAAAGAGTTACAGGCCTGCACACATGCACTCAATCTGGATAACCTTTTTGACGTAAATATAATACGCCTTTCATACAACATGGAAGCAAAAACCATCATCATATTGTGGGAATCAACTGCGTTGAAGTACTCCATCAGATTCAGCTGCAATAAAATCGTTTAATATTTCAATTTCAAGATTTAAAAGTAATTTTGTTAATCTTTTTAAGTAGTCATTTTATAGTAACTCACATTCTCTGGTATACTTGGCAATTGGAATTGCTTTGGCCTTTGGCAGACAAATATCTAAAACAAAAAAAGTAAAAAATGAAATAAAAACTTTTATTATAATTATTTAATTATTCTATTTTTTTTTTTAATTTAATTTTGTGTATCATAAAAAGAGATTCAAATTTGTATAACTAATAAGGTAATAAAATAATACTTGAAAGTAAATCTTTGTTAAGATATAAATAATAAAAAAGTAATGATAGCTTTTTGTTGGTTTACTTTAAGAGTGAAAGTTGCAAATTATAATTTCTATATGTATGGGTAATAATAAATTTAACTTACTTCTTTGCAGTCTGGCAATGGAATACTGATTGAAGCTCCAGAAACTGGAATGGTAGCCTCATAAACTTCACCAAGAAATTTCCATAAATCTCCTGCATTTTTACTAGCTGTTAAAGTTGCTATGTGATTTAATAATCTATAAAAGGCAATAATAATAATGATATCTAAGGTTTAATTAAAAGAAATATTTTGTATCTAAATTATTTCATACTTATAAAATGTTTCATGCCATGGTAAAGCACTGAGAACGACTAAAGCTGTTTCTGTCTTTGGATCATGCCGAGAAAATCCAAATGTCCATTTTGAGTCTATACTCGTTAGGACAAACGAAAAATGTTGTACTACAACACTGAAAATAAAATAATTAATTATTATTTATTTTT
This sequence comes from Torymus sinensis, assembly GCA_030522985.1. Taxonomy (NCBI): domain Eukaryota; kingdom Metazoa; phylum Arthropoda; class Insecta; order Hymenoptera; family Torymidae; genus Torymus; species Torymus sinensis. The sequence goes on along the minus strand of JAPYZP010000158.1, from coordinate 25,430 downwards.
TAAAGTTAATTTGAAGAATAACATGTAATCCCCTTATGATAAATAGTTACTCACTTTTCAATTTCACATGGATAGGCAAATTTAGGAACAGATTTAAGTACCTCTGGATCATTGTAAGATTCAGGGTACCTTTGGAGTATCCATGCTGCTTTTTCTCCATTTGGCTGAGCTACTTCACAAAAGCACTCAAATAGCTGCTTTACATTTTCTCTATAAATATAATAAATTTATATGAGGAATTATTGATTTCATATATTTATAAATATCTATAATTTTATGTATTATATTGTTTAAAAAGATGATCTAAAACTTTTTACTATTGAGTGGTTATCAAAGATTTTATCATGAAAACTAATTTTTTATATTACTCAAACCTTGTAAGCTATACAATCTATGTATTATCTATTATGAATCATATTTGTTAAGAAAAATATTTTAAACTATTCAAAAACGTTTTAGATTGCCAAATGAAAAATTCTGCAACGATTATTCTTCACCAAGGTGTGTATAATCGGAAAAGTTTCTAATGTTTGCGCAAGCATTCCATTTCCATATATGCAATCTAGTAGCATGCAAAACGACTTTCTAATGAGGATAACCAATTTTTAACCCTTCCAAGTTGTGGTTTCATTTAAAAATCTTCTTATATTCATTAATAAGTAAAGTAAATTCTAACTTATTTATTTTACAGATATAAAATATTATTATAATAAATCTAAAAATTTAATTATTCCACAAAAAGTTTCTGAATAGAATATTGTTTCATTTTAACTATTTAAAATAATGTTTTCATCAATGATGAAATTTGATGTATAAAACAATTATAATATGTAACAAGATAACTAAAATCAACTTCTAAGTTCAAACAATTGTCAAGTTTGTCAATGTCTTTACAATACCGAACAGGTGTGTAAACATCATTATTTGCTTATCAATATCTTAGTTGAATACAATGCTTTCATCAGCTGTAATATTTCTTTGCCAAAAACAGTCTGAATAAAAAAAAAGATTTAAAATTGCACTTGTATAGAATCTATCCAAATTTTAAAAGTTCACCTGTGCTGGTTTTCAAAACCTCACCTCAATCTGGATCCCATGACGATGTTCTGTGCGAGCATATGTTCTCCTAGTGCAGCAGTCCAAGCATCGGCTTGTCATCATTGCGTTGCTGGCCTCTAAGCTGCAGGCGCATCTCAGCAACAGCCGGCAGACAGCAAACTTCCTTGCAGGCAGTCACGAGCATTGCATACCAGGTTTATTTTAAAGCACATATGTGCACACACAGGGGCAGGATGTCTCTTTATCCTCTCTATCTCTCTCTTTCTTTCTATTTGCACAGCTCAATTGCACTGCTGCTACTGCTGCTGCACACACCACTGCTCTCCCTCACACATGCACTTGCCGTCGTTGTCGCCGCTCTTCTTCTTCTTCTTCTTCTTCTTCCTTTGCACTTTCTGCCTCTCTACGCGTATAAATCACGGCTCCACGCGTACTGGAGTAGACGGCTTGTAAACGGTGCCTGGCACTGCCGACGGCAGCCGAGAGGAACGAAGAGCTGGAAAGGAGAGAGCGGAGCAGACGTGATGCGAACGAGACGGAGCGAGAAAGAGAGCAAAAGAACGAGCAAAAGAGAGACAGAGAAGGCGAGAAGAGCGCGCTCGAGAGAAAAATACAACAGCGACGGAGAGTGGGAGGACACACGGCTACGTGACGTCACGTCGCTGTTATTCCTTCTATAGCGCGAGAGAGAGGTACACCTACATAGGTACGTGTGTTACCTCCTCGTCGCCTCGCGATTCTCCCTCTCTCTTCCCCCGTGCTCCGCTACTAACGCCGATGTGTACTCACGGTTGGGAGGAGATGCTGCGAAGAAGACGATGGCACTAGCCGATGAATCATCGCTGCTGGAGAGCAGCGCGCGGCTCGCTCTTCGATCCGCCGGTTACTCGCGCGAGATCGACGAGACAGGAGACACCCACCACCTCTCGCTTGCAATGACAATATCGAGAGTGCGCGCAGCAGCAGTATAGCGTCTTCAGTTCGCGCGCTGGCTGCTAGCTTATATGCTACAGCTGATAAGGTTATGACGTCACGCGAATGAGGTTATGACGCCTTTGCCTTTTAAATCGGTCCGCGCCTAGGGACTTTTCGCTTCTCCATCTTCTATATAGTTCTTTTCGTTTTTTTTTCGGGAAAAAATGGAGGGTGGGAGGAAGTGGCTTCCGGTTCCGGCTTTTGAATGTAGCGAATAGCGCGGAGAGAGGAGAGACTTTTGCGCGTTTTGCTCCAGTTCTTTCGGTGATTTCGAGGCAAAATTGAAAGTATTATGGTCGCGACGGGAGAGGAGCGGGGGCCGAGGATCGAGGTCGATGGTTTCGGATTCCTGCCCGGTGATTCACGCGAAATTGTGCGCAGGTATATTATATCGTTTGGGGTTAATTACCTTTCAATTAGAGTTCTAGGTTGTGAGTGAATAGTAAATAGTAACCAAATTTTCATAGTAGGATATTTCCATTTCTAAATATAACTCTTTTGGGATACTCATAAATTTCTGATCTGGAAGTGGATTTATGATGCTTACTTATTATTTGCTGAATCATGAACTGGTTTTGGATTGTCGAAAACAGACTTATATTATCATAATTCACCGAGGAAAAGCGCTATCTTATACTGAAATTACACGATCTATTTTTCCGACCATCTTTTGTACGAAATTCTCAGAAACATTTATCACTAAAACGTATTTAACTTTGCAGATACACGATCACAAACAAGAACAATGCCTTCGTCAGGTTAATCAGTTTGGGCGCCGGTATACAGTCGATAACGATTCCAAACAAAAATGACCATATGGCCGATGTCATTCTTGGATTTGATAATGTTGCCGGTTCGTATATATATATCTGTGCATTCTTGCGCAGCAGCGAAACATTAATTAAATATAACGCTAACTGTAAATCATTGCTCACGCCTTGTTGGGCAACGTTTGTAAATGGATATATTTTCTTATCAGTCGGCCTGCTATACTGCGGATTTGTCTGATTATTTTCTGATGGCGTAATTATTAGCCTTATCAGGTTTCAAAGCATATATATTATATGAGCTATTTTTAATTCTTTACATTCGTGGATGCGATTCTGGTTTGAAGCAAAATTATTATACAGTTCTAAACTCTAATGCTCCGAACTGTTATTAATTAACTTTTAAATTATACAATCGTTCGAGAATATGACGTATAATCCAACGTCAATTCGCTCAAAACACAACAAAATTAAGGAGCAAAATATAATTCCTATTCAAAATACGAATTCTCACCAGACTACCTGAAACACCGATACATAGGCAGAATAGTCGGCCCGGTCTGCCAGCCTTTCTCCCTCACGTCAAACGATCCCAACAATGACGACACCGGCAATTCTCTCGACCTCATCAACTGGGACTCGTACGTCCTGGACGACCGCGTGGTATGACCCGACAAATCACGCACGCGTCATTCCCATTTATAATAACAACTTTACAAGCTGATACGGTCCAGCGTAGGTGATGACGCACGTGAGTGGCACGGGTGAGCTGATGGTGCAGGTGACGTACGACTGGGACGACGAGGACCGGCTGCACGTTGACGTACGCGCAACGAGCACCAGGTCCGTACCTGTGAACATCGCGAGCTGCTGTCTGTGGAACCTGGCTGGACATGCAAGTAGTTCCGTTGCTTTAACTGTAACGCTCCGAGAATTTTAAGTTATATGGGCATTTATTTTAGTTTTATTTTTATGACACCGTCAAATGTTTCAACAGTTCTTAAAAACAAAACTAAATATACCCATTGCTCGAAGTTTTCGGAGGCGGTCTATTATTATTGCAGTACCTTTTTTTTCTAATTTTATACCCACACAAGTAAGTCATAAGTTTCAATTGAATACGTGACCCGAAGGTAGTATAGGACAATCCCCTACTCAGAATTATTAAAATTTGTATAGCGAAAGTAGTGCGAATGTTTAACTTTTGGATCAGTGTGAGAAGATATATTTTTAGCTAATTATTCCTTATAGTATGTATAATATATAGTATGTATATAATATATAAATCTATAATACTTACAAATTGTAGTAGTTAATCTTTAAAAAAAAAAATGAACAAGGGTTTCGAAAATTAATTTTTACGTGGTATCTTACAGGGAATGGGTCCTAAGGAGCTGCAAAGCCACGTTGTCACGGTTAACGCGGATAGACTGGCTGAACTAGACTTGGTCAAAGGAATTCCAACGGGAGCAATAAAAAACGTCAGCCAAACGGTGTATGATTTGCGCTACCCGACTCCATTGAATTCAAAACAGTTGTACAAAGTTCCCGGCGGTGGATACAACCACAGTTTATGTATCACAAGTCCCAGCGATTCTTGGCCCTATCGCTTCCACGCGAGGTAAATGTTTCAATTGAATCGAGAAAGAAGTACTGATAATAAAGGCTTCGTAATTTATTTTTAAGAATGTTGCATCCATCGTCTGGTCGATATTTGGAAATCTATTCTAATCATCCCACAATGCAAATTTACACGGGAAATGATTTACCTGATCCCATGAAAATTTATCCACCAGATCTAAATGATGACGTAAGTTTATCCTTTTTGATTTTCTAAATATATCGTTAGAAAAATTAATTTTTTCTTTTTTTTTAAGACAAATGCCGAAAACAATATAAAACAACCTGAAGTAAAATTGATCGGAAAAGAAGGAATACCATACACAAGGCATTCGTGTTTCGCATTGATTCCTCAGGGTTTCCCAAACGAGGTGTACCGTGATAAGCTTCTTGCTAATACTTTGCATCCCGGCAAAGTTTATATACACAACATAGCTTATGGTGTTGGAGTAGTCAAATGACTTAATTAAAGAAGGTGTATAGATACAAGAAAAACATATTTCAATGGAATAAAGTACGTCCATTTTATTTAGTTTCTATATAGTACAATCATTGCCTAGGATGCGGCATCCTCTTCCGTACTAGTCATTATTTATTATAAAACATTTTTCTAACTTAATCATATACAAAGTCTTCTTCGCGTGCAAAGATTTTTATAAAATATCTTATGTACATGAGGTTGCAAACGAACGTTTTTATCAAGTGTATAAAGTTAATTGTGCAAGAGTTTTTTTAGATGTAAAACAAAAAATGAAATAGTTGAATGATAAATAAAAATAAAAAAAGAATTGTCTGGAAAGATTGATGTAGCACCAAATGAAAGAATTATCCAACGTAAGAAGACAGCGTTACATCATATCCATGAAAATATTTACAGTGTGCGCTTCGTACTTTATCGCGCTCGCGTCTCTTTTTATTTCGTAATGAAAAATCTCTAGTCTTCTTAGCACATTCGAACAGAAATCGAATGAATGAACGCACATTGTTTGCAGCTCGAACTACAAACAGATAGCAAAAAGAAAATGACGAGCTAGTTGCACTTGTTTTACTTGTCAGCCTCCTGTCTCTTCTCCTTCGGCGTTAGACTCTCCTCCTCCGCCACCGCGGCCTGCGTTTCCTTGGGTTGCACTTTCGCAACATCTTCAGTCTTCTTCTTATTAACGTCGTCGATGTTCCGCGACCAGGAACAGCTGCGCCGTCCCGGCGACTTGGGCAGCGACCACGTGCTGCTCCGTGAACGTCGTCGCGGTGATTGCGTGCGAGATTTGGCGCGGGTCACGCGTACCTTGGGACTTAATCGGCTGCGAGCCCGTCGTTGTCGTCGGCGCGACCTGGACCGCGGTCGCGAGCGAGAACGAGAGCGACGCCTCGAGCGCGACCGCGACGGACTGCGTGACTTTGATTTGGATCTTGTTCTGTAATGAATTGAAATTTCAATGAGTATAATGTTAGAATAGAAATGGTTATACGATTATTCACTGATAAGAATTTTTCAATCGGTCTTACGGTCTTATAAATTAAATTAAAATTATAAGTAATATATGTTTATTTTTATTCATTTTTAATTATACGATTATTGTCTTTTACCTATTTCTTCAATGTTAAATTTTAGTACAATTTTTTCGAATACAATTAAGACAATTATTAATAATTGTACAATAATAACTCTAATGTTTAGTCAAAATTCTGTCGTCATTAATTTCAATATCTTTTATTAAATATGATAGAATTTTAGAAATGATTTTTTACTTTTTGTTCAAATTTTACTATTAAAAATCATCCTTTGGTCGCTCATCGTAAAAATTTAACAAATATTTTTTAAATAATAAATAGTTTTGTGATAATATGTGATGAATAAATAAATAAATATAATGTGTTCAGTTTCGCACCATTAAATCCGATCCAGTGGCTGCCTTTGAAGTATGCATATAAAGTTTAATGTATTAAATAATACCGTTAGATCAACTGTAATTTTTTTCGTTTAATATGTATCGTGTAATTATGAAAAGAAACAGAAAATGTAATCATCATCTGTTTGGTGAAAATAAAATTGGTATTTTCTACTGAAGTTTTAAAAGCCTATTACCATTCATGTCTATAATTACATAATTTAATATAACTATAATTAACTTGCATACAATATATCAATTTTCATACCAGCTAAATCTTTCACCCGTCTAAACTATAAGCATTCAAAAATAAATCACCACACTATTTTACACGCTGCAACGGCGTTCCTTCTAAATATACTCCCGGAGCCAAAAATACCAAAAACATACGCTGCTCACCTTTTTTTAGAGCTGGATCTCCGTTTCTTCGACCTCGATCTTAACCCGCTCCTGCTGCGGCTCCGCCGGCGGCGCGGCCTCGACCTCGACCGCGAGCGCGACTTGCTACGTTCGTGGTCGCTGCCGACGAAGGCCCGGTAATCCTGACCGACGAGATTGGCGAAGTACTTGTAGTACTGCTCGTTGTACTCCTGCGGATCGAAGTGGGCGAATCCACCGGGACCGGGACCGGCACCAGGCCGGAAACGGCCCCGACGACCGCCTCGGCGACTACCGCGCAGTGAGCCGCGCAGAGCTGGTGGGTACAACGCAGGTAGCGGCATCCCTGAGTTGTAGTACCACGGGCCAGGGGGCGGCAGCCGGGGGTATACGTCTGAGAAGGGCAAGGCTGGATCTGTTGAATTTTGGAAAACAATAAGTTTTTTTTTAAAATGAATGAAAAAAACTGAATGAATAGATAATCGCGAGGATTAATAGGTTCAACGCTAAAGCGAAATTTGGAATGATTTCATAATTGTTTTCTAATCTTACTTTACTAATATTTTGTTTTATTAAATCATCATTTGAACAAGATACCTACTTCGTTTCTAAATTGTAGATAATAAGAAAGAGTGCTTTGATTTTTAAAGTTTTTCACTGTTTATGTACTTTCTATTTGCGTTTTAAAATGTTTTTTGAAAATTATTCATAAATCATATGTGGCTTATGTAGTACTTAACCTGTTAATACATTTTGTATTAACTCACCTGTAGATGAGGCATCCTTTTTGTTGTTTCCTCTATCATCCCTATTTTTCTTTTTATCTGAATCAGAGTCGTCTGTAGCATTAGCCGTCTTTTTCTATTAAACAAATTGAAAATATATTACAGTACAGTATTTAATTAAGACGCTTAATTCACTATTATGTTTATTTGTATTTTAGAAGCTTACTTTTTTCTTCTTTTCTTTCTTATTCTTCTTTTTAATTTTCAACTTTTCTTTTTTATTATCTTTCTTTTTTGAATCATCATCTTCTTTAGGTGTACTACTAACTTTTTCTTCTGATTTGGCATCTTTGTTATCGTTGGCTGGTTTAGGCCTAATATCTATTTCTTTTTTTTCTACTTTAGTCTGTAATAGTTGAATTCCAAATTAGTATATGTATGACATTATTACTTTTACAGCAATAGGAAATAATATTATTACCTTAATCCTATCAAAAAGAGCATCTAATAATCTTATACTTTCTAATTGCCTTTGAGCTTTAATGAGTTTTCTTTCTTCTCTCGCAATTTTCATAGATACTTTATCTTCTTCCTGTTTTCGAAAAACAGTTATTGCTTTGCGTTTCCGTTTATCTTCTCTCATTCGACGCCTACCATCTTTACCTTTCAATTCTGTTTCTTCCTTTTTTCTGCAATTTTGATATGTTTATTATACCACAATATTATAATAAGGAAACATCAAAATTAAATTTTGTTTAGTATAAGACTTACTTCATTTCTTCTCTTCTTTTAGCTTCTACTTCTTCTTTTTTACGTAATTTTTCAGTAGCTAAGTTATCTTGTGCTATAAGGCGTTTTCTTTCAAATTCTCTGTGTGATACAGTACTATCACTCATATGTTTTGTTTTATCAAAATCAACCTTTAATTAAAAATATAAATAATAAGTACTGTGTATCTCCACTTTTTAGAGAATTTTCACAATGGTCTTTTAAGCATTTCATACTCTTTAACTAAATATATTAATATGGAAAAAAAATAAAGATTACCTTTAAAGAAGCAACTAAATGATTTTTATCTTTATCTTTTCTAAGAAGTTTCATGCCTCTCATAGCATCCATAGCCTTTATAAAATCCATATATTCTATATATTGTATGTATACGTCAAAGAAGATGCCATCTTCATAACTAAACTTTTGTATATTTGTTCCAAGCCTCATTCTCGGTCTGTAAGGATCTGCTGCAGGTACATCAACCCTCCGCAAATCACCCCATCTTTTAAAAATTTTAGCTATCAATGGTTCACTGGGTGTTTTTCCATCATCTTCACTGAACCATTTAATAGGAAGACCAGAAATGTGAATAGTGTCAGGCCTTTCACCTGCTTTTAACTCGTTCATATGCTTAGCATCTCGGAAATATGAATCCCAGGAATGTCTTGTTGGAAAATCATCCTTCACCTCGGCAGCTTTGACCTTTTTCATAATATATACAAGTGAAAATGTTGAAATTGCAGCAGAATTAATTCATAACAAATGTTAATATTTATAGATGATGGAAGGACTACATATATATTTTATATTTTTGTACTTTTTTAAGTTTGAATAGACATTATTATTACAAATATTAATATTTTGAAAACATTGTTTATAGTAAACAATTTATTATATTTCTATTTAATAAAAAAAATACCTTTAAGACGTTTGGGAAGCCCGCCAGGTTCAAGCGCTGCCCGTCGAGTCTCGCCAACACTCGCTGAAGCCTGGATTTGTCCCCGAGGTCCGCCTCGAACCTGATGAATTCTAATGTGCTCTTGACGACTTTCAGGGAGGCAAACTCGTCTGGCCGAATCAACAGACGTAACTTCTCCATTACCTCCCATGTTGATATTGTTTTTCCTGTTTATATTGTAGTAATTCTCTGTAAAACCTGCTTCTACTTGATGAAACATTAAATCAAAATCAAGACTGCGTTGCACCATTTTTATCTTCCGGTGATGAAAAGCAACGTAATCCAGAATTTGCCAGTCTCCTCCATTAATTTAGTAATTTAGAATTATCTTTCCAATGAGATAATACTTACAACTATATAATTTACTTCTTAATTTTTAACATTCAAATAAACAAAAAAGAACTAATCATGAAATTAAATTTAAAATAACAAAGTAAAAAGTAAGTAGTTACTTCAAAAATAAAAGAACTTTGAAATAAATAGTAATAAATCAAATCTATTAAAATAATCTACTGTTACAATCTTTAATGATCCGTCAAATGCGGCTGCAGTTTACCTGGAGTCTTCAGTTGTGGAAGATTAATCGACACATGTATTTTAGCGATTGGCTTTAGGTAAATCCCTCGTGTAGTGTACAGTGGCACTATGTCGCTCAGATCCCTACAGCTGCGAAACCCATTAACAACCTCTCCACTGGAAGTTTCACCTACCTTTGTACTATCGGTCATCGCACACAAGTGCTGTGAACCAGCAAGCTCACACTAACCACTGAAAAACGCGTTCGAAGCATAAGGGTATTAACAATCCGTATCATTCAAACAAAAAAAATTTTGATTCATAACGGTAGGGACGAAAAGGAACAAAAAAAAAAACTGTGCGAAACTCAGTAGAGAGGTTGTTAGAGGTTGTTCGTGCAACGATCCTGAAATGCACTCTTTAAGTTGCGCATTTTTTCGCGACTTCCTTACTCTTCTTTGGTCCTCTTGTACGATGGCTCGTTGAAGTCAACACCAATGTGCTGTGTGAAAAAAATCTTGATTAAAATGAAAGAAACTGACGAAAATCGAGTGACGAAGTGACGATGGCTGAAGCCTCGGCGGCCATTTTTGTATAAATTAGAAATTCAGCATTCAGTACCTATAGCTATAGTAGGAAGTGCAGTAGTATAAGTATACCTATATATGCATTCGTATGATAGCTGATAAGACTGATTCTGATGAATAAAGTAAATTTCGTAGTAAATTACGAAGGGAGTACAAATTTTAATTGGGAATGGTGGTATGTCAAGTATATAATTTGAATTTATTTATTAATAAGTATTTGGTATCGTATATTTGAAAAAAAAAATAAAAGTTTAAGAATCTTTTTATTTTGAAATTACCGGTCTGGTGTAGGTAGGTAATATACATCATACTAGGTTATTTTACTCCTCTCCGTTTGGACCGTTTCTGACTTTCTTGGGAATTGCAATTTGCAATCCACGAACCACGAGACCACGACCCATGCCCATGACCAATACACGAACACGGTACGGCCATATACTATTGTTATTATTATGCATTTCAGTAGTAAAAGGACAGTTTGCATGAGCCACTACAAAAAATTGTAAATACAACGTAAACTCTGACTTCACTTACACAATCGTGGCAGACGAATCTGAAAATAAACAAGAAATTCATCAGACATCCCCTTTAGCACGTTTAGAACTTACACACATTTTATTACTTGAGCTTATTTATTGGATAAACGGATAAACATGGATCATTATAGTGCTCAATTGATGGACGACCTAGTCCTGGAGGTAAAAGGAAGTCCTAAGCCAAATACGTAAGTTCATTTGTCAGAATTCCCACCAATTTAAAATTTCAAGGTTTTAGGTTAACTTTTGATAATATCATTCAAGTATATTTGCTCATTGATTTTCATAAAAAAAAAAATTGATTTTTAAAAAATATACTGTTTAAGATATTTTTATAATGGGCTGTATTTTAGTTCAATAATCATCACAATCATTGAAATTTAAAGTTCTATTTTTTTAAATCAATGATAAATTTTATTTGTATATTATGATAAAATATCTTTGTGATTCATTCTTAATATTTATAGATCAAAGCCTAATGCAAAAAATATAAACTCAAGTACAAAGAGTACAAGTTCTGTCACTAAAGATAAACCAAAACCTGAACCTAGTAGTTATCGTAGTTTAAAAGTTGAAATGCAAACTTTGAGAATCTCTCAAGAATCAGAAAAGCAACTTTATGAAACTTTAAAACATATTCATGGATCTGTAAGTATACGTAAAAGAACATGTACATATATATTTATGCCTTTTCTACAATAAATTAACATATTTTTATATTTTTTACAGAATTTTAAATTAGCCAATCCTTCTGAATTTGAAAATAAAAATACAAATTTAGGAAAACAATATTGGCTTCAACGTGGTAATTTAATCATAAAAGGTGTAACTGATTATTCATCAAAAGATACAGGCCCAAGAACTCATGAACAAATTACAAGAGACTTTGCAGTATCAAAACTAGAAACTTACAAGTTTGTTTAAACTCCTTATTTTATTTTTTATGATTCATATTTTATTCATTTGAAAAGTTATAGATAATTTACTAATTTTTTTTACAGTTTTCATGCTTCTCATTGTGCTGAAGCTTTAGTCTACACAGATGGTCATATGGGTAAAGCTTTAGAAGTATTATTTTATAAGTATTATGGAATTGAGAATCTGCCAAAACAAGAAAATATAAATGGATTAGATTCAAATGACCTACTTCAGAGAAGAATAGAAGAAAAAGAAGCTTTAGAATCCATTTATGGTGATGCATTTATTGATAAAATAAAAAATAAAATTTGGCTTGTTACTGTTAAATTAGATTATTTAGTGGAGAATGAAGAAGATAAAAAAGTTAAAAGAAAACCTAAAGTGCCTCTAAAAGATATATGTAGACTATATCTTAGTGGTAAGTGTCGATATGGAATAAAATGTAGATTTCTTCATCAGCAACCTCAACCTGAATCGCCACCTAAACCAAGAAAAGATCCTGATTTCACATTGGAAATTAGATTTCCAGATGGTAAGTAACCATTATCAGTACATAATTATGAAAATTATAAAAAAAATCTATTTCATAACTTGTAATTACAGATTCTAAATACCCATATGAACCACCATATTTTTACTTTTATAAAAATGATACATTTTTCCCAAGATTAGAAAGTTTAAGAATAGCTAGAAGACTATACAATGAAGCATTAACATTCTGTGAAGATGGAATACCATCTATATTTTCAATTATTTCTCTCTTGGAAAATGAAGAAGAGATAAAATCCCATTTGCAAGAAAATAAAGAATACTTTTTAGATCAAGATGATCCTTTGTTCCCAAAATCTTCAGAACTAGAAAATAGTGGCTCTTCACATTATAAAAAGGGTTCAACAAATAAAAGAAATCGAAATGAAGTGACAATGGAAGATACTATTAAACAAAATAATGAGATTAAAGCTAAATTTATGGAGAAACAAAAGAATCAACAGTATTTGAAAATGAAAGAAGCAAGAAGGAAATTGCCTGCATGGTCAAAAATGAATGAAGTATTAGAAACCATTCATGAAAATCAAGTGACAATTATTTCTGGAGAGACTGGTTGTGGTAAAAGTACACAGGTAGACATCTAAGATTTTAAACTTTTAATTTATTATTAATGAAAAATCTACTGACAGCAAAAAAAGTTTTAACAAAGAAATTTAAAAGAATATATATTATTTATTAAATGTTTAGGTTCCTCAATTTATTCTTGATGATTGGATAATCAATATGACTGAAGAAGGTAAGGAGCATGCAGAAATAATCTGTACTCAACCTAGAAGAATAAGTGCAATAGGAGTAGCTGAACGAGTGGCTGCTGAGAGAGATGACCGCATTGGAAACACAGTTGGATATTCAATAAGATTAGAAAGTAAAGTATCAAGTTATACAAGGTTGACATTTTGCACAACAGGAATATTACTTCAAAGGATGTCTAGTGATCCCCAATTGAAATCAGTTACACACATAATAGTTGATGAAGTTCATGAAAGAAGTGCTGAAAGGTAAATCATATGCAAATAAATTAATGAAAATATTTATTGGTATAATCAATTTTATTAATAAATAATTTATTTTACAGTGATTTCTTGTTAATGCTCTTAAAAAAACTTCTACAGCAGAGACCAAATTTGAAAGTAATTCTTATGAGTGCAACTTTAAAGTCTGATATATTTTCTACTTACTTTGGAGAAGTTCCAGTTTTGGACATACCAGGTAGAACCTTTCCTGTTAAACAATTCTTTTTGGAGGATATCTTGGAATTATCAAATTACGTTCTTGAGGAAAATTCAAAATATACTAAAAAGATAAGGGGCGGATGGGAACAGCTCAATATTGATTTGGAAACTGCTGATGCTGAAAGTTTAGCTACTGTATCTCCAAAAAATACAATTTTGGATGAAAATTTGACTTTACCACAAATTATGGGGCGATATTCAGGATATTCCAGATCAACCCATAAAAACCTGTATGTGATGGATCATGAAATAATAAATTTGCATTTGATAGAAAATGTTATTGAGTGGATTGTTGATGGAGGTCATGATCATCCAAACACTGGTTCTATTTTGGTAAATTTATTTTTTCAATCAATGTAATAATTTTTGGTTTGGCTATAAATTTTTAATTATTTCAATTTTAAGGTCTTTTTACCTGGTATTGCTGAGATTATGTCTTTGAAAGATATACTCTATGATAATAGGATGCTGTCTCCTAAATCTGGGAAATTCATCATAATACCACTTCATTCATCATTATCAAGTGAAGAGCAAAGTTTAGTCTTTAAAAGGCCAAAACATGGTGTTCGAAAAATAGTACTTAGTACAAACATTGCTGAAACTTCTGTAACAATAGACGATTGTGTTTTCGTTATTGATACGGGAAAAATGAAAGAAACAAGATTCAACTCAAATCAAAATATGGAAAGTCTTGAAATGTGTTGGGTATCGCGGGCAAACGCGTTTCAGCGAATGGGTCGAGCCGGGCGTGTTATGTCTGGTGTTTGCATTCACCTTTATACATCATACAGGTATTTTTTTATCTAATTTTTTCTTTTATTTCTTCAAACTTATTACAATATTGATGTTCACAATTTAATTGCAGATTTAGCTACAATTTCTTAGCTCAACCAATTCCTGAGATTTTAAGGATATCTTTGGAACCACTACTTCTTCGTATTAAAATTCTTCACAAGGGCCATAATGTTGATCTTTACGAGACTTTAGGTATTAAAAACGCCTATGCTCACAAATGACAATCATACACAAACAAAGATTTATGCTTTTATATATTACACATGATATTTTAACAAATAATTTTAACAGATAAAAATGATTAAATTTTAGATAAATTGTTAGAACCACCTGCTCAAGATAGTATTTCTACTGCCATTAAGAGATTACAAGATGTTGGTGCATTCGATCCAGAAGGCATGTTGACTCCGTTAGGTCATCACTTAGCAACCTTACCAGTTGATGTTAGAATAGGAAAATTAATATTGTTTGGAGCTATTTTTTGTTGCGTGGATTCAGCTCTGACAATTGCAGCTTGTTTGTCTCATAAAAGTCCATTTGTAACTCCATTTGACAAAAAACATGAGGTGACTGCCAAAAAGAAAGAGTATGCTACTGCCAATTCTGATCAACTGACTACTTTAAAAGCATATAAGGTAATTTTAATCATGTATTCAGAAATATTGCATAGCAAATCCAATAAAATTGTTTCTATCACAGCTAATATTGTTTCTTAATTATAATCCTTTTGAATTAATTTTTATTTCCAGAAATGGATAGAAATAAGTTCACGTGGTTACCATGCAGGTCAAGCTTTTGCAAACGAGAATTTCTTATCTATCAGAACACTTCAAACTCTTGCTGACATTAAGCATCAGTTGCTCGAATTATTAATTTCTATTGGTTTTGTTCCTGTTCACGTAAGGAAGCGACCAATGGGACAAGATAAAATACTTGAGATCACTGGTCAAGAATTTAATATAAACAACGAAAACTATAATCTCTTGCAGGGGTTGCTTTGTGCAGCCTTATATCCTAATATAGTGAAAGTATTTACTCCCGAGAAATCGTTTCAAATTCAATCTTCGGGAGCCATTCCTCGACAACCTAAGCCAGAAGAATTACGATTTCGAACCAAAGAAGATGGAATGGTTAATGTTCACCCGTCTTCCATTAATTTCAGTGTGGGATATTTCACTAGCCCATATTTAGTCTTCCAAGAAAAAATTAAAACTAGCAGAATATTTATAAGAGAGGTAACAATGGTGCCTATGTTATCCCTTGTTTTATTTTCTGGATATGGCATAGACATAGAACTCCATAATGGAACCTTTATTCTTTCACTTGGAGATGGATGGATCATGTTTGCTGTAGAATCTCATAGGGTAAAAATAAAAAATGTTTATGTAATTGAAATTATAAAATTTTATCAAATATTTATTACGTTCATTATTTTAGGTTGCGCAACTTTTGCAGTATGCTAGAATAGAATTAGTAAAGTTATTAGAACAAAAAATGGAAGATCCTTTGTTAAATCTTGTAAATCATCCTCAAGGAAGAAAAATTATAAAAACGATCGTAAATATAATAACAAATGGTTAGACAAGATTAGATTTTTTCAATAAATTAAAAACTTTGTATTGCTTTAATTTATTTTAATAATAATACGTTGTTATCAATATATAATTTATTTTCATTGTTAAAAATTTATAATATAGTTTTATAAGAAAGATGTGCCTAAATGTAAATATAAAAATGTTATTTTATAAAATCAAATTCTTACGTAAGGAGTAAAGAAATATATTTTTGTAACAAAATTTCGTTGTAAGCTTTTTTTGATTCAAATTTCCCTCTCATATCCTAACCTGATCTGTATTAAAGAACTTATAACCTGAAAAACAGAGTAAGTTCTAATACAGGTTATAGCAGAGAATATAGAATACTTATATTATTATTAACCAACGAAATGTAAAATGAAAATCGCATAATTACAAATATTCTATTTGTTGCTTAAAGTTCAGTTTTGATTTCGCTGCCAAAATAAAGGTTAGTTATTGTGGACCTTTACAGCAAACTTCAAAATATCTTACAATCTTTGTAAGTGATTGTGTGTGCTTGTGGCTAAAAAAGGGATTGTAAGATGATTTTAAGAAAATATTCAAATAAATTCTTGTTTTGTAAAAATGAAAGTATGTTTAATAATATAAATATATATTGTTTTTTTAGATACGTAAAAAAATGTCGATGACAAATTTTATCATTAGTAGAGCAATTTCAACTTCATGTGCTCGCTATGGTAAACGTAATTTTCGTAAATTTGAAATAAAAAATAAACGAGGTTCCAAAATATTCAAACAAATGCAAGCAGAAGATCCAGATCCACGTTATCCCATTGATAGTAAGTTAAATCATCATTTATTTCTCATAGCCTTTTATCATTTGCTTATTTATTTATTGTTTTTAGAGCGTGGAGTAAGAGATATAGGATATCATGATGGAACTAAATTTAGAGAGGTACCTGAAATGATCCCAGAGTTTATTGTTCCAAATTTAGAAGGTTTTACCTTAAAGCCATATGTAACATATAAATCTCAAGATGTTTATCAAGAAGAATTTACAGCAAAAGATTTATTTGATGCCGTCTATGCATCAAAGATTGCTGAAGATTTTAAAAATGGGAAGTTAAATTCAAGCGGAGAGCCACTAAACCCCAGTGCAGCAGAAAAACTTACTGCAAAAGAAGCAAGGGACAATGCTAGCAAACCTTGTTCGGATATATTCACAGCACCTCCAGCACCACCAGGAACAATTTTTTCAAAGGAGCCAAGATAAGACTACTTCTTGTATGTCAAGACTAATCTTGTTATTATAATTTTATATAATACTTTTTACAAATGAAGTATTTATGTAAATGTAAGTACGTTAAGTTTGTAATATAACACAATAAAATATATCATAAATTTTCAAATTACACATTTTATATCTCTATGACTCATTCAAAATCTAATAAGATTTAATTTTATATCATACAAAAATAAAACAATATTTTATTCCTTAAACAAACTAACTATAGAATATTTTTCAAAAATTTAGTTTGCTTATTCATGAAAAACAATCTTTTGTTAAAATCATAATTTCTTATGGAAATTAGAATTAAAATTAGTCACAGTAATATAAAAGATAGTAAATTATATATGACTTTTATCATTGGATTTTTACTGAAATTCCAATAAGCATTTTCCTTTAATTTTCTTCAAATTCGAATCTTTACTCTGTCATCAATAAAATGTCGGAAATTTCGATCTTAGCTTATATAATAACAGACTATTTATTAGATTCACATATGATCAAAATTTATTTATCATGTTTTTATTTATTCATAAGGAATCACTAAAACCATTTATTTATTTATTATTTCTGGAAAAATCGGATAAGCAATTATATTGTAGACATCGCAAGAAAATGGTTAAAAATATTTCTTTTATCCATTTTATAACTTCCTGATAAATTCATATTTTTGAATAATCAAAGCTTAAATTAAAGTTTTTTCTTGTTACAGTTAATAACTGTTAAATAAATTATTTAAAACTGTTTATAAATGTTATAAAATGAAGGATTCTGGACACATTTTTTCTCCCTAATAGCACAAAAAACGTTATATAAACGTGCGTAATGTCCGCTTTTAAAGTTTTTTCAACATAGTAAATACGTTTCAAAATTGTTTATAAAACGTTTTTAAAAAGATAAAAACGTTTATTTGATTTAGGTATTCTTGGTGCTTAGAGTACCCAAAACGTTTTAAATACGTACTTATAAAATTTTGCAACTTCATAAAACTCATAAAATAGTACCATGACGTTTTAAATATATTTTACACAATAGATTACGAATGTTTAGAATCAATTTTTGACATTTAAAAAACTTTTTAAAAACGTTTTCTGAAAAACGTTAACAAGTATAATAAAGAAAAGGACTTGAAAATAAGAGTATCCAACCTCGATCCCCGACTCCCTCACCCACCCAGTCTTATTCTCTAACTTTGACTTATATAATTACCCTGAAAACCAATCATTTTTACTCTTACATTATGCGCCACCAATCGATGATAGTTGTATTACGAAATGTGTGTTTTTAAATAATCTTTATAAGTACCACGTTTTTAAACCGTTAAAAAAACGCATGTATATATCGTCGTCTCTTACCAAGACAAGCGCGTTTCATGGCGTCCTCACGAAGACTAGCACTTTCCCCAAAACTGCAAAGAAAACGTCGAAGACTAGCAAAAGTTATGACTTTGGTACGTGCTATATAGTCTTCGCCACAAAGCTGAAATGGACTAGTGTTCGTCGGAACCTGAATCGTATTAGTTTTCGTAAGGAGCGTCGATATAATCTAGACCACGGAGTTTCGAATTCCGTTATATGAATTATTCATTGAAGTAGATGAGCAAAATATTGTTTTCTTTTTAATCTTAAAAAAAAACGAAGTAACTGATGGTTATAAAATGGAATTAATTAACATTATTTTGCAATTGAAATTTTAACAAATCAAAACTACCTATTGGTTGATAAAGAAATTGAATATATCTTATTTTATATGTGAAATTACGCGAGTAAAAATAAATAATAATAAAAAGGAGAAGGAATTAGGAAAAATAAGTTTTAAAGCCTTCGAATGTTGTCTGTATATATTTTTATTCAATACATTCTATAATCCACCTGCATTTACATCGTTGACGATCCTCTAGTTGACTTATGAGTTCCTAAGTGTCGCGATTATTAGCCATCGATGGCGTAACAGTGTCGCTCACAGAATACGACCGCGTCATCCTCAAAGTAATTTACAACAACTCTGCGATTTTTCAACTTCTTTTCTTCTTCTGTCATCGCTCTTGATATGGATCGATAACCTGCCTACTGAAAAGTCTCCGCACTTTCCTCTTTCTCTCTCTCTCTCTCTGCCTGGTTTTCTTTCTTCTTCGTTTGTCTTCGTTTGGATTCATATACGTGGCAAATAGTCACTCTAAAAATGCACCTGCAACTATTGACTACCGAGTTTATATATAGATACGATTCTCGCGCCGATGCAAAAAGGATGAGTCCGTTATCACATTTATACGTTATAATTATGTCGTTATACAAAAAATCGCCTTCCCATTTCGTGAATTGTGTATATAATTCGAATGCAATCGTTATTATAGTATTATGTGTAGGTAGGTTGCCATGTTTACGTGTATGTATAATGTGTATGTATATGTACGAGTGTCGGTGGATCAAAGTTGATATTTTTTTGTTTGATGCGACTGTTATAAATTATTAACAGCTCGTTTACAGCGAAAAACAATTTCATATATTTTTTTCTTTTTAGTGACATTATAATACTTTTTATAGACGCACTGTTGATTGAAACGTAGGTTTCATTCAATTCAGCAATTCAACAAAAATTAGTTTAAATGTTAGTTATTGCCTTTACAAGTTATATCGTGAAACGAAATAAAATAATTTTTTCAAATATAAATAAATCGCTGCTTTATAAATGAAAACGAATTCTCACTGCACTTCAAACAACAATGCGACTCTGAAGGTTAGGCTAAACTTAACAGCTACACATATTGATTCGCTTATCAAAAGATTCTTGAGCGAAATTTGATTGTTTTCATTCCCCGCGGCTCGCACTGCGCCCCTTGTATAGTTCATCTAGACTTCGTTTATCCTGCTATATTTTTTTATTTCGTTTCGTTTTTGATAAAAAAAAATGGCGGAAAAATTGGAATAGCATTTTGTTCCGTTTAACATTTTCTCGTAATAATCGTTGTCGATTGTGCGCGGCCGGTATGTATTGCTTCCCTATATATATATAATAATTAGTGATTAAGATTCGGTCTCTATTATAGATGCAACGATTAAGCGGGCGGGCTATGCACTCCGCTGAAGGCTCGGCGTTGCAATCCCTGCGATCCTATATTGTCTGGTATTTCATCATGAGACGGATTCGTAAAACCTTTCTGGTACAATTTAAAAGTCCTCTAAATAATCGATTTATCCTTTAAAATTGTTTCACTAAAAAATTTTCTAAGTAGCTTTTAGTTTATCGTGTAAGTATACTAATCAAATTTTTTATCGTGTATATAGTTTCAGTTTTATTATTGATACAATTAATATGCACATGACAGCTATGACAAGTAATAAGTTACTGTACAGTTTATCTGGAAAACTACAAACAAGGAAGCTTTTTTGGAAGCTAATACACACTTGAAAAATAACCAATTAATTTTCAGATGATGAATTAATCATTCCCTTTTATGAAGTGTTGTCTGCAATTAACTAAATCATATACTACAAAGTTGCAAGTTTTCGCAATACTTGACGTCGGGATCGCTGCCGCGCCTCTCGGCATAGAAAACGGTTATTAAAACCTCTAATCGCTAAATATTTATCAACTAGGACTTGAAAAATCTAACTACGATTAGTGTACACCTATCGTTATTTCAGTACTTATAAAAAGATCATTATTATTTTTCTTCATTGTACATACAGTGCGCGTTCTCACTTCGTCCTTGTATGTATAAGAGATGCGAGAGAGGAGAGGGAGGCAATAACAAAGTCTCTCGCCATAAGATATGAAAGACGAAGATTGTTGCGGATCCAGTCTTACGAGAGCCTTCAAGCAAAAAAGTGGCTCGGAGTGCATTGCCAATCCCTTTTTTTATATTTATACATATATACGCTTACGATACCCCTTTAATAAATGTGACTTTTTTCACCTACTCTTTCGTTTTACATTGTCTATATATTAAGGTAATTCTTTTATTTATTATCGTCGTTTTCTCATATTTTTTTTCTTTGCATTGTGATACTATACTGGGTACAGTTTCCTCATGTACAGTGGAAGAGATGCTCTGTATGAAGATATAGACGCATGTGTTGCGCAACGCCATGTATAAGCAAAAGAAAAAAGAATTTTTGTGTTCCTCTGCATGGATGCGCGTGATTCTCGATAAAAGTATGCTGTAATACACATACACATACACACTCTCGCACAATCGAACTTCCACTCCGGTGATTCGTGCGTGGGCGGAAGAAATACACGTGGCGTAAGTAGGTCTTGTCGGTGCACGTTTGTTTTTTTTTCTGGTGAGGAAAGCAACATTTTTTGTCTGTGAAATCTTAAGGTTTCGTACCTCTGAAATATCTATATTACACGGCACAATTTTAATTTCCATCGTTGTAATTTTTTACACAGACTGACATAAATAAATTCAATATTT
The DNA here is from genome assembly GCA_030522985.1 of Torymus sinensis. Taxonomy (NCBI): domain Eukaryota; kingdom Metazoa; phylum Arthropoda; class Insecta; order Hymenoptera; family Torymidae; genus Torymus; species Torymus sinensis. Next base: position 3,909 of record JAPYZP010000158.1, on the reverse strand, counting down.
TTCATATTAGGAGAACATTGGTCGCGTAAACTAAGGAAATTAGTACGCCAAATCAAGGCATTTGATATACAGTACTATTTGATTTAAGGAAATTGAAATTAACGTTGCATTTTCCGGTACCACTTCTTATTGCATCTAAAAGTCAGTCAATAACGATAGAACCTACAATTTTTATATATACCAATATATAAACAATTATTCTATATTACAAAGCCTCCAAATTCGAGTTTTATTCGATTGCTACAAATTGGCAGTATGATATATTAATATCCCTGTAATAAAGCTGAGACGCAGCAACAATAAACGTGCGTAGGGTAGACGTACCGATATTGGCCACTGCTCTGTTTTCGGCCACATATCCATGTTCTTAAATGGATTTTCATGTGGCCAGAACCGGTGAAAAAAGAATCTTTAATGATGGCCAGAACCGGTACGTCTACCCTATTGTACAAATATACCTGCAGCTCGTCTAATTCCTCTTTTTCAATCCTCAATTCTTTATTCATACACGTTTTTCCACTTATCTGAACTTGTATATATAGAGAAATTTCTCGCTTCCGTAGTCTTTTCCATATTTTTTTTTCGACAATCCATTCATTAAACATACGATATTATACGATTATACACACTTTTTAAGCTCCACTACGATTACCAAATATATTCCACTGTTCATATTTGACTATAAGACCTTACGCCGCTTGATTCCTTCGATGCTGTGCATAAAGAGAAGTGAAATAGCAAATGTGACTTCTATTTCAACATAATTTGTAGTAGCGCCATGACGTCAAGTGCACAAAACTTAAACTTAAACAGATAATTATTAAAATATAACTGGATATACTATAAATCATATTTAAAAATATAACATAATAGGTGTTTCTTAAAAGCAAAATTGACTAGCTTTTATGAAAGAAAATTACGTTGGAAGATCACATTAGCCACTTTTTTTTAGTATAAATACTGTGCTGCGCAGAGGCGAGCAAGGTGCAGCAAGTGCACTCATCTGAATTGACGACTTACACATCTTCGTATAAAAATGACGATTTGTAGCAATTTTATTGACAGAGCTGTGGTTGGTTTCGTTGAAAAATCTATACAGTAAATTACTTATACAATGTAAGTAAGTATCGAAACGCGAATGCGCAAAGCGTTCGCCTGTATAATAAATAATTGCGTCTCGTATAATATGCGTGGTCCGGTTTTTGAACTTTGAAAAAGGATAAAAAACGTACCGTATTGAGATCAATCGCGAACTTGTAAATAATATATATATATAGACGCGACAAAGGTGGTCGTACCAAATGGACTTCAACGATATCATCGAACTTCGCAATACGACAGATACTCGTTGCCAGAAGGTATTCGGCCTTCCTGATGTGTTGTACAAATATATCACATATTCTTTTTTTTTTACTTTTTGGTAATAATAAGTGACGTGACATACGTACAAATTGGTCGAGAGAAAAGAACAGCTTTTGGACCTTTTTCAAAATGTCAAAGAGGAAATGAAAGGTGCGTTTGGTTCTTCGTTTTATTGTTTTTCGTATTTTTGCTCGCCTCCACTTTGTGTTCAAGTGCAAGTGTTCAATGTCGCTTGGTGTTGCTCACTTTTTCATGTACATCAGTCTATAATGAAATTGCATAATTTTTTTCTTTTCTTTCCTTATAATCGATATACATATGTAAGATATCGTTCGTCAGTCGCATTTATATATTAAGGCGCACGTGCTACCACAAGACACTGGACTACTACCACCTCTCACCTACAGTGAATATAATAATTTTTTTCGAGCTTTTTTAAACTTTTTTTTTCGTTCAACCTCTCGCGCAATTTATAATATGCTAAAAAGGCAAGATCTCGATGTGAGATGGATGCCCGAATACTTAGACTTTAAACTCACAACATCTGACTCAAAGAACTTTTAAATATTCGTTTTTTTTTTAATGAGTTTCACTCCAACGTGTCACATGTATCATGTATTTACAAGGTAGTTGCATTATGGATTATTACAAACAACCTCAAGGTATATAAAACGATTGACGGTTAATTAATTTGGACCGATGATATGCATTTCACGAAAAATTCAACATTGCGATCAATACAAAAGTGACACTTATAAAAATTTTGCAAACGGTTATTACAAAGTGCAACTTTATACAAACATTTGAAGAATCTGAAAAGTCATCATATGAAAATAACATAAATCAAGTGGTCTCGTAACAGCCGCGACATTCAAATCCCCGTAAAGAAAGAGATCGTCACTATAGCAGCGTCTCGGCAAAAAAGTTTCTTTCAAAACCTTGGAAAAAAGGAATATCTAAAAGTTGATTGACTCTAATCCCTATACAACAATCAGTCGCGCGGTGCCTCTATGAAGCATCCGCGTCTTCGTAATAGACTTTTTAATCATCGTCGCAGCCTCGAGTGCCTCGAATAGTTTGTTCACTTGCACAACTGCTTTTGCATTAATACAAACAACATTAAAAAGTATGTCAATTAATCGTCGCTGTAACAAAACTATTCATATACAATTGTTACAGTATATACGAGAAAGCATGCGAACAACAAGTGTATATGTAAAAAAAGTCTCCCCTGCCAAACGATTCGAGACACTCAACCTCCAGCACACTAATGCAATGACACCGTTGGTAGCACGCTACGCCACATTATTTTTTTTTATTCCCTATACACATTCTGGAACGATCGTGTGTGTCCGAAAGCTAAATATCTATGAAATACATTAACATTGCGCCTCGCTCCCCGAGCGCGGAGCGAGAAATATTGACGTTCGACGATCAAAAATCAGTCGTCCGACTGAACAACATGTTTTTTTTTTAACATTTTATCCTCAATTAATTAATAGCAAAGGCCGCATAGCCTCGTTGATATATATTTTATATACGCTATGTGGTGTGTGTATAATATATGTGAGCATCCCGAAAAAGCCGGAGCAAACAAGTCTATATAGCGATTAACAAAAGTCGATGGACGATGTCGGTTCCGTCGTCTGTATATGTCGATAAGTCTTCAAAAGTCAGCTTTTACCGGCTGAGCGAGACTGCCGTTGTTTACAAGAGTGTAGCTGCACAAGCAATAAACTTTTTAATCGCAGTCCATTCAGTTCCAAAGCTAGAGGTTATTTTCTTAGAGTACGGATATACTGCAAATTTATCAATATTTATTTTAGGATCTAAGCTTTTGATTTTCCTTATCATGCCTTAGCTTTCAAAAATGAATAAATTTTCCACAGTTGAGAACAAATAGTAAGTATACTCACAATAATACCATTAAATAAATTCGAAATTCCAGCCTCCGTATTACAAGTCCCTTAAAGAATAGACATACTGTTATGGACGAAGTAAGGCAGTAAATTGCACTTCCCCCACTCCTCCATTTCACGATCCATTTCATGACACTTTAAATCCCAATACTAGACTCGGGCCGCTACCGAGGCCCCGTTCCCGTCCCGCTCGGCCGATAAAATCTGTTTCCCACTCTCCCTCCGTCAATACCCATCAAAATTCACCAAAAGAGCCATCATCCTGGCACATCCCTGCGACGAAGCACCCTGTCGAGCTTCACGTCCATGGCCTTGCTCTGCTCGCATCATCACGGGCGTACGAGGGTCCGCCTGGAACCGGCTGTGGAGGCGCCGCTGCTAGCGCTGCCGCCACTCGTCGTGCGCAGCCGTAGCGTGCAGTTGGCGAGGGAGGCCCTGATGTCGGGCAGTAGTCATTCCATCGGGTCGCCAGCGCTGTTCTCGAAGATGGTCGAGTGCGGGTTGCTGCTCGTGGGCCAGAGAAAGCCGCCAACGCTCCCTGGGGGCAGGTAAGAGGCGCCGCCGCTTAAGCCCGACACCTGCGCGCAGTCGTCAGTTTTTTGTTTTGTTTTTTTGTTTTTTTTTTACT
>JAPYZP010000157.1:0-33990 GCA_030522985.1 Torymus sinensis | reverse complement strand
GGGTTTTTAGGTCTGACTCCGGATCACTTGACAGTTTGGTCATTTTTACTCATTTCTTTCTCTGCGTGTATGAATATTAATATACAATATATAGTATATAATAAAAATTACAAAATAACATCAATTTTAAGTATACGTAAATTGTAGTCATTTTCGTGAAAATTTTATTTGCCCCAACGAATAGTAATTTTTTTCCGTGTATGAATCATCAAATATACTCAAGTGCAAGTACAAATATCTAACAGTGCCAGTAAATTTTTTGTGAATTTTTCTTTTCCTTCAGAAATTTCTCTTCGCAGTTACTCTCTTCATAAAAAATTTATTAATTTTCGAAGCAAAACACACAGCCACTTATTGGGTGAAAAGAGTCTTCGAAATAAAATTAAAATTACTTCTGTCTACTCTCATCGAAAAAATTCAATGTACAATAAATTCCATTTAATCATCAAAATTCACATCATCAATTTTCAATTAAATACAATAAATTCCATTTAATCATCAAAATTCACATCATCAATTTTCAATTAAAACTGCATTATACCCCAGAGTCTCTGTCAATTTTCCCATCTCGTTACCCCTCTCCTCTTACACCATCGCCACTCACCACCCCTCGAAAACCAAAACACAATTAAAGCCCGCTTCTCCCTTGCATCCCTCTAGCAGACGACAAAACTCTCTCGCTCTCGCACGCCTCTCGCACGCGAAAATCGGGGAAAATATTGAACCCCTCGCTCATCCTCCCCGGGGTCTCCCTCCCTCTCTCTCTCGCTGGGTAGCAGCAGCAGCAGCGGGGAAAGCGCATGTAACTTCAGCCCCACGAAGTGAAGTGAAGAGCCCCATCGATTTTCCGACTTCGCACGAGGGCTGCCGCCGCCGTCGCCGTGTACCACCGCCGCCGCCGCCGCCGCACATACACATACACTTCGCTCTTCGCGAGTCTCTCTCGCGCAGCGCGCACAACTTCGCCAATTTCGGATAGAGATTATTTTTCGTGCATAGTTCTATCATTTTATTTTAATCAAGGGGGAAATTTTGTTGCGCGGGCAAGCTGCAGCCGAACGGAGAAGAGCGCCGGCGACGACGACGACGACAGGCTGCACTGGGTGCCGATCGACGCAGGTGACGTGAAGTTTGATTGCAAGATATGTGATTTTCAGAAGGGCGTGCGTGAATGAACTATATGTACGCGTAGTTGTTGTTGTTGGTTTTGGCGTGAGAGTCTCGTGCATAGCGAGAGACACTTTCGCTGCAAGTGTGAGGGGAAGAGTGTGAGAGATGAGTGTGCGGGTGTATTATATTTCTAGGTTGCCCGGAGATTCAGGGCGTAAACCCATGGCGAGGAGAGCTATAAATATACATTACGCGGCAGGAGCGCTCGTGCCGCGAGCTGCCGCGGGGTGTTTTATATTAATAAAGTTTTGTATATATATATAATAATGGGGACAAGGGTGTGATTGTGCATGGGGAACGGTCGATAGTGAAATTGCAAATACATATATATGCGAGATTGATAGCGCGTTAGATGATTGACAGTATTGGTAGCGTATGTGTGAAATTATGTTGAAATTTATGTACATAGTGTCAGGAAAATATATGTAGCTATATGGGATGCACGCTGCGCTCTTACATATGAATCAATACTCGAAGTTCAACTTCGGAGCGCTGAAACATTATGAAAAACATAATCCCGTATTGCTGTAACGGAACGACCTAAACTTTTCCTATACAACGTTCACGTAAAGCTTCACGCGATCACACGCGTATACAGTATAATAATAAGCTATTGTCGACATATACGCATTATGGATTTAGACAATGTACTTTGATTAATTTCATCAATCGCGCAGCGACTCGCCAGGCTATACAGCTCGCTTAGCTGAATCAATGCGACTATTGTATCCCTCGTCATAATGTGTGACCGCGCGATTAGAACTTGGACTCTTTAATTGCTCGTTTTCATCGTTCTCCTGTACTTATACTGGATATATATAACGCGCCGGCTAATCATCGCCGGCATGTGTGCACCGACTCCTCTTCATCAATGCAATACATATCGGCCGACCATACTCTAGACCACCCCCACCTCCGCGCACTCGCGGCCGCCCCCGAACGCAGCGGCGCGACCGCGCCCCCATTATATCCGCCGATATCTCGCAACCATGACCCCGGAAGCGGGCCGCGCGGAGGTCAGGGTCCCATCTACTATCCTATACTACGTACGCCGGTATACAGATGACTATAAAAGCCCACCCCCGAATATGTCCAAATGTCCAACAAGTGTCGATGTGTGCCGCCGAGGCTTAACGCGATCTGCATGTGTATTATATAGGTGGGGTTCGCGTGTTGCGAGAGGAGCGAGGATATAAAAAATCACCACGCGAAGACGCTGCGTTGTAACGTGGGTTCTTGTACAAAGTAGTGGTTTGATGAAAGGAAATGCAAATTACGCAGTGATTGCGAGAGACACAAAGCGAATACAAGCTGTCGCATTGTATATAAGAACGTCGTGCGGAGTACATACGTTGCACAAAAATATGAGGAAATGAGGCAGACAAATAGGAATTAAAAAAAAATCAGACGTATCACTCGGTCGTGTATATTATCGAATAAACTGTAATACGCACATTCCCACTTCCCTTACTCGTTCTCTCTCTCTCTACACTTGTTATCCGGTCTTGGCGATCGGCGTGCTCTGTTGCCAAGGCCCGCGGAATCACTTCCTCGCTCGCTCGCTCGCCGGTCACGGCTCACTCGCTCCGTCTTTCTCCTCTCCTCTCTTGCCTCGTGCAGCAGTGCTATTACCGTCGCGGAGTGTCTTTAGCGCAGTTATAGTGCGGCACTCGCGCGCGCACCACCCGATGCGGGCTGGTAAAAGGCTGTGTAAAGTGGAGAAGCTCTCGGGTATATAGCCGCGTTATATATGGTGAGTGAGAGGTTTTTATATACGAGCGGGTTAAACAGTTGGATGTAAATGTGATTTCTTGGTAAATTAGATTTTTTTAATTTTGTTGCGAATCCTGTTTCCTTGATTTTATCTAACTCTATAATAGTTGAAGTAAAAAGAATAAAGTGGTTCGATCGACTTTAGTATGGCGATATTAGTGGACGTCGCGTGTAGAATGTAATAATGCACGTAAGAAACCATGAAAGTTTAATTCAATGGTTTCCCTCCACGTCTGATCCAATGATTGCCTGGTACACTTCACGTGCACGCGGAGAGTCACGCAACACACGCGTCACCCATTTGTTTTCTAAGATAGAAATTAAGCCCGTTAACTTTATTTATTCATTATACAAAAACAAATGCTCGATGTGATTTAATTATTTCTGCAATAAATTATCATTCAGTACTCGAGTGACTTAGAAGTCGACCGTTTCATTCGTTCTGATTTTCGTAAATGTTCTGCATTATTATAACTACGCTTGAGTCATTGAGCTTTAGCCGAGTTCACTTTATAAAGCGAAGAAGTATAAAAATAGACTCTTGCAAGTCACCTCCCACAATTTATCCGATAAATCGACTCTTGTGAGTAATTCATCATACACGAGCGTTGACTCGACCAATTCCAATAATAAGAAAGCCAAAACTCTGTAACAAAAATATCACCCAATTTCCCCCAAAATAATACTTTATCAAACTCGCACATCAAATCTGAACAAACATTATAATCAATATTTTCTCCATCGGCAGATGTCCAGCTCGACGCTCGCGGGCCTCGGCGTTAGAGGCGTCCTGCCAGGCGCGGGCCCCGTCATCCCAGTCACAGCCGCGCAGGCGAGTGGTCACGCCGTCGTCCGCTGGACAGCCCAGCTGCAGCGAGAGCAGCGCCGACAGCGATGAAGCCACGTCGTCGAGCAGCACCGATAGCCCAGCAGCAGCACTACTGAGTGCCAAAGAGAAACGGAAGCAGCAGCAGCAACAGCAGCAACCGCAGAAGGGGGAGCAAGAAGGCAATGCCATGCAGACTAAGCTGGACTGGAAGCTGGCGCTCCTCTACACGCTGCTCGTGCTGCAGGTCCTCATCGTCATGGTATATGTCGCCTCGACGCCCCACGTCACCGAGCTGAATGCCCCGTCGTTGAGGGACACCGTCACGTTTGTCAACCTCGAAGTGCCGCAGGTGAGCCTGCTGTTCTTGTTGTTATGTGTGTGTGTTTGTGGGTTCCGCGAAATGTTCTGATTACTCTCTGATATTGGAAGGTTTCGGTGATGTCATACGGTTGGTTATGATTGTCGAAGAATCTTAGAGAGCTTGACTATTGGAATATAATTATCCATATATTAAAGAGACAAATTCGTTCAATACCTATAGGAATTAACTACTAATATTTTCAGAAATAATAAAGAGTATTACTTATGTCAAGGATCTTGAATCAAAATCTTAATCCAAGCTCTATAAACATATTCATTAATTTTCTTATGCGGCATAGAACAAAAACTCCGATTCACCGAGATCAATAAGCTATCGCGCAGGGTCAACATAATTCAACCGACAACTTCCTAGATTTTTTATCAACGACTAAATAAATCTTTATCGCTTATATGCTTTAGAATAAGACTTTAGAAACATGTCTTAAAAACTAAAAACTTCTCTCCACAATCCACAGACCTACTACGACAACAAATCAGCGCCGACGACGTCCCAGCAGCTGCGCACGATCACGGGGGAGACATCGCTGCGCGACTCCAAGACTCTGCGGCTCTTCCAGGCGTACAATCGCACGCTATGCTGGCACGCCGGGGTCGACGAGCGTCGCACCGGCCAGCAGTTGCGCGACGCAGGCGGCAGCAGTCCGGATCGCTGCAGCTGCGAGCCGGGCTGGCACGGCTCCGATTGCGGCCAGCCCGAGGTCGTCTGGCGCGCCATCATGGCCAGCAAGCAGAACGTCCAGCTGAGACGCAGGAGACTCGCCCGGCGAATCGTGCACACGTTTTACGTGCACGACTTCAACTCGGCGATCGCGGAGGTGATCGTGGAGGAGCTTTATCCCGTGGTCGATCTCTTCGTCGTCTGCGATTTCAGCACGGCGGAGGATAACTTTCGGCACAAGTTAGGTGAGATGAAAATCTTCTCTTATATTAGACATCTATTTTATTGTAAATTGGCTCTTCGTTTCATTGCTGATATAATACGTACTCGTTTAGTAGAATTGTTTTTTCAATCTAGAGCGTTTGTATAGCAATAATGGCATTTTAAAATGATCAACTTCTGAGTTAACAATGCAATTGCTTCTGCAATTTCTACTTTGAAGCCCTTTTGGTGTTCTTTTTACATAATCGAAAGCTAATTTTTTTACTAGCTTTCTAAGAATTCAAATCTGATGCCAAAAACAGAAAAAAAGCTATGAAACTATACGCAAAACGAGACTTGTGTCTCTGAAAAGAACATACTATATAAAACTAACATACTCTCTGTTTGTCATTTGTCGAAAAATCCAGAAAAGGGCTTCCTGTCCAAGCAGCAAGACAAGATCCTGTACGTGAACGTGGCGGCGAAGGCGCGCAAGCCCGCGCGCGTCATCTCCAAGTACGTGTGGGAGCGGGTCAAAAAGGTCGTGCGCAACATACGCGACGACGACCTCTACGTGACCACGGACGCCGAGCAGATCCTCAACGGTCGCGCCCTCATGTTCCTAAAGACGTACGACGGCTGGCCCCAGCCGATAGGCTTCAGGCTACGCTGGTCCGTCTTCGGCTTCTTCTGGCAGCACCCGCTGCGCACGCGCATCACCATCGGCGCCTGCACCGTAGGCCTCATGCGCGAGGCCCATCGCTTCAACTCCCTCGTCCTCGAGCGCGAGCTGGAGAACGAGGCCCAAGCCGAACGCGAGTCGCTCGGCCTCGTCATCGGCGACCTCAATCACTACGGCGGCTGGTACTGTCAGTTCTGCCAGGGTCCGGCTAACATCATTCTCGCGCTGCGCGAGCGCAATCGCACGCGCACGGAGCTCGTTATAGGGCTCGAGCGCAACGTCGACGTGCCCTTCATCGAGGACCTCGTCGGCAGCGGCATGTGGTTCGACGAGAAGACCAGCCTGCTGAGAGCGCACAAGTCCAGGGAGTCGTACTACGCGCCCGAGACGGTGATGAACCAAACGTGGAAGTACGACTGGCTCGTCGACAACTTTTACGCCAAGCTCGATTACTACTGATGACGACGATGCCGATGAACGAATATAACTGCACACACACACACACATTATAACAGCCATTTCACTGCTGACGAGAGAACATGACCGATGATCATGGGAACGAATCACGACGCCCCCAGACTGTGATATTAACTGTACTCGAACGCTCAGTGTACACTGCGTATATATAATTATGTATATTACAATGATATATCGGAATTTATACACCAAATACGTTGAGCCCTGTTTGAGTGATGAATCTGTTATAATTTATATGTTTACTTGTAAGATATAATAGGAGAACAAAAATGAAGATAACCACGAAGTGTAGGTTTCGTCGAGGTCCGACTACCCAAGATCCTCTTTTTTAGCGACGGCATTTATTGCGCTCTTTTTGGTTCACTCTTTTCTGAAGGGAAAATTAAACGAACGAATGAAGGAAGACTTCCGCTGATTAACGAGGATTCCTCACGGAGAAGACTGTAATTATTGTTTTGTATTTACAAGAGGTTTAATTGATTTAATAAAAGTTGAAAACGACCTGTCGATTTAATATTCCTTGTATATATATGTACGAAATATTTCTTGATACTTACCAGTTGTGCTTGAAGAGGGCCAGCGAGGTGGCTATGTAGGGTATCATGAAGTACATGGAGAACTGGTGTGCTTTCCATGCATCACCTGACAATTCCACAATATTGAAGGTAAGGATACTACATGCAATGACTAGACTCTGACCAACTTCCAGGCCATTCACCCCTGCAAGTATATTTATAGCGTTTGTGCAAAAGACTGCTAACATTCCCATGTACAGGTAGTATAGGATCCACAGGTCAACTGAGAATCCCATGAATGGCCTCATGGGCTTTGGCACTATTATGAGAGTAGAATTAAAGTTAACGTAGTACACCATTAGCAGAGGTAGACTAGCTACTGTTGGTAGTAGTAACTTATGCCTCCACCTCAAGTCGAGCACATCATCGGCAAATCCCAAAAGCAGCATGCAGCATATAGAGAGCAGAGCTGCCAGCAGCTCGACAAACTGCAATGTTCAATGTAAACATCTTAAAATAATTATTTTTTTTTAATATATTTTTTTTTAGATTGTAATTCATTGCAACATTTAAATAAAACAGTAAGATCCAAAGATTTTAATTTTATCAAGTATTTAATAAGTAAGTAAAATTGAATTGAAATTTGAATTAATGAGTAGCCCAATCTTTTTTTATTTATTAATTGAGTAAAATTTGAATAACCCAACCTTATTTTTTTATTTATTAATTTTGTAAATAAAAATTATAAATTGGTATAAGATAAACTGTTGTATATCAAATTAGAAAAGAAAATCAATCAAGTAACATTAGAATTGCTGTGAGAATAAAAATATCACTCGGTATTTCAGTTTTTTATGATAACTTTTTTTATACATGATAAGAAATTGATTATTTATCTTATGTCTGAGGCAACGTATTTTTCTGAATATATGTAAAAATACCAATAATATTTTAAATATTATATTAAGTTCAAAAGATGATAGAAAAAAAGCTTTAAAAAAATTGTTTTAATTTACCTCATTATGTGGAAAATCTGCATTATTGAAAATATGATCGCTGAATGGTATTGGAATAAACAAAAACATTGTTACTAGAAAAGTACAGCCACAAACAACACCCAGTGCTTCAGGACTAAAAAAAAATATAAATAACATTTGAAAAATCGTTTCCCAAGTACTTTTATGCATTGATATAATTTGGCAATAAATATCATCAATTTTGTTGCTATTGACAATCAATACTTACACTTTTTGACGACTTTTCTTACTCATATCGACACCAAAAAGGTTAGCTTTTATAAACGTCTCTTTTAACGTTGGAATTAACCTTACTGTTAAACAGTAGGTAAAAATAGACATCACCGCATTTATACATAGAGGAATAATCCGAACTGTCCCTTCATCCATTTTTGTTTTTGTTCTAAATAAAAAATACTTGTTAGCACCACAAAACTAAGGAAAAACACCGGAACCGACGTTATACCGACGTGTAACCTTTCTACTCCAAAACATATGATGATATGATGCAAAAATGCAAACAAATGCACTTGTTACGACTTTACAAGTTAAAAACCGTATTGGGCTCGTCAGTATGTGGTTACAAAATGTAATTGACCGTCAGTTTTCATTCCCATATAGAACCGCGAAAGTTTGAATCGTGGTTTAAATGCACATCATTTTTTAAATCATTAAATTGAAATAATGCAAGTTTAGCATATAACATTCTATGTTAAAATAAAACAAAAAATATAAGATATGTTTTATTGTCAATATTGGTTAACTTTTAGTTTTACAGAAATACTAAAAAAAAATTCGTTTTCTTTAACAAGTGTTACATGAAAACAAAATAAATCATTCATTAATTCATCCCCTTCAGTATCCACCTTTAAAATTGAAACTTAGCCCGTATTGATTTTCCAAAGCAAAGTGTAAAAAATTTACATTGCTCCCCCATCAAATTTCAATTGCCGCAATAAAAAAGGGTCACACACCGCTCTTCCCGCCCTCGCCGCGCCGCGCGCTAAACCAAAAAATCAATAAACCCCAGTAACCCCTAAAGCCAACCAAATCCCTTCACATCGGACATCATCAAAACGCTCTCAGTCGGCGCGCAGCTCGTTCGTCGTGCAAAAATCTCTACTTCATCTCTCTCAAAAACCCCTTTCACTCTCCTCATATACCTCCCACGCACGCGAGTGCCGAGTGCGCGCCGACACCCTTCCCCACCTCCTCTCTCTCTCTCTCACTCGCTCCGGCGAAGAAAAAAAAATCAACCAGCGCCTGCAGCACACTCGCATACGCGGCAGTAGACTCGCGCTCGTCGCGCAGGTTGGCAACAATTGGGCGTTGACATATCGCGTACGTATCGTACGTACGTGCCTCGCGTACACCCGCGTATAAACGTCCAGTAGAGTGTGTCCCGCGGCGCTCTGTCTCGCCACCTCCGTCCTCGCTCTCACCCGGTATGGCTGTTATCGGTGCTGCGAAAAACTTATACGACTGAGGGAAAGCGCGCGGCGCTACTACTATGTGATATCCATCAAAGCGCGCCGCCAAAGGCTGAAGGAGAAGGAGCAGAAGTATATAATAGACGACGGCAAGCGAGGGAGCGAAGAGCGCTGAAGACACAGAGGGACCGAAGGGGAAGAAGAAGGGAAGGAAGGAAGTGTTGGCGCAAAGATGGCCATTAACCTGACGAAGAACAAGGACGCCCTGTCGGCAGCCTGGCAGAGCGTGGTCGACGACAAGTCGCCCACGAATTGGCAAGTCCTTTTCTCTCTCTCTTGCGTTATTTTTATGTCGCGTTACCTAATGCTTGCATGTAGTAGGTAGGTATAGGTACGCGAAAGTGCAGGTGCCGGCGATGCACGTATTTTTCGAGAACGTATACGTACATCCAACGCTCCCGCGCCTCGTCTTATCGTGAGATACTTACCTTCTCGGAGAACGCACGCGATTATTGTACTTGTACTGCTCTTGAGAGCCTCTGCGCGCATGTGTGTGTTCTCGTTTCCTTAATAAGCGCCGTTCACGCGGCACGAGAAAGAGAAAGAGAGAGCACTTTTCTCAGGGAATCGTTGCAAAAAAGAGAGAGAGAGAAAAAAAAACGATACGTGCCGGAGCAACAGTTTATTATATACTTGATGATTGTTTCCGCTCCGGGTTGCATGTCTCGATCTCGTGTATTGTCTTCGCCGACTCCAAACGTGAGTCGGTGCCTTTGCGGTAGATGAGTGTGTAGTTGTTATCAGATGCACTTGTAACTTTTTCTGATTACACGTTTTTTTAGCGATGCTCCGTTTTGGTTTGGAGTCGATTTGAAGGATGGGAGGGTTGATTTTGCGTCTGACGTTTTGTAGAGAGATAGTTTGTTATCAGTGTACTCTCTGTGAGTCAGAAGTTTGACAATGAGCTTGTCATCACTTTAATAAGTTGTTTTAATTGCATGTTACATGGAGCATGAAATTTCTGAATTCAAGTTAATTGTTGTGAATTTTTGCTTGTTAACTTTACACCTTTCTCACACATACATATATATTGCACATTATATAAGAAATTGATTTCCAAGAGTGTAGAACTACAATTGTTTCAAATCTACTGAACATTTTTATTATATAAATATCTGCACTAATAATCTTCAGATATATTGATAAATTTATAAATATAAATACATATAAATACACATGTTGTTATTGAAAGAAATTTTATAGGAACTAAAATAATTTTTATTGATTTCTCTTACAGGGCTGTGTTTAGTTATGAAGGCCAAACAAATAATTTAAAGGTTGTAAGTAGTGGTAGTGGAGGACTGGATGAAATGATACAGGAGTTAAATGAAGGAATGATTATGTATGCTTTTTGTCGAGTTATTGACGAAAAAACTACCTTGCCAAAATGCTTACTTGTAAATTGGGTATGTAGTTACAAATAATTTAAAATTAATTTAAAAATATTCCAAATAAATTTCTTCTAAATAAATTTATCATTTCAGCAAGGTGAAGGTGCACCTATTGTAAGAAAAGGAACTTGTGCAAATCATATCAGAGATATAGAGAGGCTATTAAAGGGTGCACATATAACTGTCAATGCCAGGTGTGAAGATGATGTTGAAGTTGATATGATAATGGAAAAATTGTCTCGAGCAACAGCTTCATCATATAAATTTAATGAGCCCAGAGGTGAAAATGGAGGGGAGCGCTCAGGACCTGTAGGGACTACATATCGCAGGTAATTGAACTTTCTATTGAACTTGATGAAATTCAGAGTAACTTTATGAACCAATTTTTATGATGTAAAAAACTTCATTTTCCAGAGTAATACCAACACAAGAGATTAATGCAAGTGAACGTGATCAATTTTGGCAACGAGAGGAAATAGAAGAAAAGCAGCGATTAGAGCAAGAACGTACACGCCAAGAACAAAATCGTCGAAAACTCGAAGAAGAAATTAGAAAACGTGAAGAAGCCGAAAGTCAGCTAAGGGATCTAAAAGTAACTTCCATTTATTGCAATTATTTATAATTTAAAGTATATAGAAGCGTGCCTTCGGTATAAAAAATTGATTAGGAACTTAAAAGAAACTTTGAAATTTATATTTTCATATAGACTTTAATAGAATATAAAACATATTACAGGAAAAGAACTGAGATATGTGGTGAAACTCAAATAGATTTATTTGATTTATGTCCCACCAGACCTGCCTATAACTACTAATACTTATTTTTTACAAATAAATTCGAAATATAAAAATAATTGTTTCTATGGTTTTAAGGACTAATTGAATCATTTAGTTGATTTATATTTTGAGTGATAAAATAATTTTAAAGTTTTAAAAAAATCGCTTAAAATACAATGGGCATTCTCTTTATTTTGTTAAATATTGCCAAGTAATTCAACTTAATATTTTTAAAAATCAAATAGTTATTTCAAAATTTTCACTGATGTATTTAAATTTTTAGGTCTCAGAAAAAGCAGGTGTGATTGCCAGGCAAAGGGAAGCAGAAAAGAGAGCTGAAGAAATTAAAAACTTGAGGAACCAAAATATAGCTGCAAATGATAAAAATAGTGATTCTGATGACGAGCCAAAATCCAGGAGTGATGAATTGCGAAAACAAAGGAATAAGGAAGCTCAACAATTAATAGCTCAAAGAACAATAAATGCAAGAGCGATTTTCGAACAAAACAGTAGTGCTGGACAAACTAGAATGCCGGTACTTCAACACCATAAAGGAAATCACGTTGAAGCTGCAAAAAAAGCATTTGAACAAAGTCAAATTAAAGAAAATAATGTAATAAAAGAGACTGTAATAAAAACTGAGTAAGTAACTTGATGAACACTAGATCTAATTGTTTATTATATTTTACAGTTTTATAGTATTGTGCAAATTTACGTGTTTTCAGGAATAAATCAAATCATCAAATTAAACCTGAGATAGTACAGCCTGCACCACAACTACAGCAACAACCGCAACTGCAAATACAACCAGAACCACAGCCACAACCACAACCACAACCACAACCACAACCACAACCACAACCACCTCCAGAATCAGAACCTCATCCTGTTGTACAACAAATACAGAATGATGTCCAACTAAAGCATGAGGAACCACCCCAAATTAAACAAAATTCCATTGTTGAAAATAATATTTTACATGAAGAAAAAATAAACGATGTTCAACAAATACCAGAAATTCAACAAATACCAATAGAAGATATAGAGGAAGCCGAAAATGAATTGTATGGACAGTTGGAAAATCAACAATACTTGTACCTTGATCCTAATAATCTAGGTATGAAGGCAAGAGCTCTTTATGACTACCAAGCAGCAGATGATACTGAAATTACATTTGACCCTGGAGATATTATTACTCATATTGATGCCATTGATGAAGGATGGTGGCAAGGCTTAGCACCTGATGGAACCTATGGACTCTTTCCAGCTAATCATGTTGAAGTTATTGATTATGGTTCAACATGATCCAAGATGTCTATTGATGTCTTGTTTAATGTATTATTGATTTCCTGGTGATAAAATAATTCTGAATATTTTTTTCTTAATGTTTATTATAAAAAGTGTTTATTTATAGCAAAATTTTATGGAAAAATGGAAAATTATCAAAGAAAAATTTTAAATAAAGAGAATTGATTGGGCTGATGAAGTAAAAACGAAATTTTAACACAAAATAGCATGTATATAATTTGGTTGTTCATGGAACCTAAAACAAGATGAAATCTTTTTATCATATCCACTAAATGGTTTTTACATTGTTTATACACTTTTCTACTTGAACTGCTATTGAAATATAATAGAGATACTAACACCGTTTTTATCAAAACATGAAATTTTCACGAATTTTTAAGAAAAAATAATGAAAAAAAAAATTGATGGGCGTGTTTGTCATTGAAATATATGGATGTAATATTTTTAAATTATACTCTATACTATTTCAGAAAAATTTTTCACCAGGTTCTCTGAATTGTTACAAAATGTTCTTTTTATAGAAACATATTACTCAGCCCTGGGTAGACTGGCTTGATTACTGTAAAATTCTTAGATCAAGTTTAAATTTATTAGTACATAGTTCCATATTTCATTGAATGACAGTATATCCGAAAATTAACAAAAGTATTGAATATAACAGACATTTGAAATTAGGAACCAAAGTATTGTGTATTTTACATGACTGAGCTGTACTTAATTACAAGAAATATCATACTCTGAAATAATACCCAGTGGACTACAGTATTTTTTAATGAATTGTAAACGCCATGCATTTTTGTTGAACTAAAAATTAAATTTGTAGAATATTTGCTCATGACTAGACTAAGTTGCTACTCATAGATTTTTACTTATTTTACACTATATCCTATTCTAAACAATTTTTTTATAAAGCTTTTTTTACTGACAATGGTGCAATATCTTAATTTGTACTCGCGTAAGTCACTTCATTTGTACATATTATACATTTTGTTAGAACACAAATTGTTGAGTAATTACAAGAAAAAATGTTTTAGTTTTATTTTGTTCTCACTAAAATGCCCAAATGAACAAATGAGCAAATATTCACTTATATTTGTTCTTAGATTGTAAGAAAATGAATATTAATAAAAATTGCTTTACAAAAATGTTTTTAATTATTAAGTTTGATATCAATTTGCTATGAAACTATAATTGGTAATTACTTTAAAAAATCTATATTTTGAAATGATATACAGTTGTTAGTTGGTTTTCAAAGTATACAAAATCAAATGATTGAAAGTAGTATCTTTAAAACTTTTAAAAAGATGACATACAAGTTAAATGAATTGTAATTTATTCAAAAACTAAGAGATATGTATATAATAATTGGAAAGAAATTTTGTCCTATATCGAATTTAAATACAAAATAAAATTCTATTTACCCTTATCCTGCAATATAAACCATCTATATATTAACAAGCCATACGCATGACATCTTCCTTTTAATAAAACATTGTATGATTACTCATATTTGTGTGTAAGGGTTTTTAGTAAATAAAATATACTGCCAAAACTTAAAGTGTATTTACAATTTTATTTCATGATTGAAAAAAATTTTATAATGTATACCTCCATAAAATTATGCTCCAAAAATATATAAAAATTATTTTTGGCAAAATAAGTTAAAATACTTCTTATACTACATTATTTCGGTTATTTTATTTACCTTAGCTGACCAGTAATCTAAAAGATTGGTTGCAATTATATGAAAAATATTAACTGCTCCAATCAAGAACTGAGAAAAAATCAAGAAATGATCAATTAATTCATTACATATTTTTTAATTCTTTCTTACAATTTTTTGCATTATTCTTATATTATCTTACGTTCATAATATTTTTTACCTAATCACATTCTCTCAAAAACTTTAATTACATTTATTATTATCATTATGAACATTAGTAAATGTATTAACATGTTTTTTGCATTGCTTATACAAAAAAAAATGGACTTTGTACAATTTCTTATGCAATTTTTCAAGAATATTGTTGACTTCAGTACAATTACCGTTTTTAAAATGAATTTTATCCTAATTATTTCCTCCATAATTAAGGAAATATGTATATGGAGTAACCAAGATGTTTTGTCACTTTGAAGTCAATATGCCATAGTTATGTCATGCTGTTATCGTCAATAATTTCATAAAATGACTAACACAAGATAGAACTAGAACGTTCTGTATTGAAGAAGATGTACTTGTTATTTTTTTTTTCATGAATTGTAAAGAAAAAATATATAAAATACAAGTACTTACAACATTAAAATTACATTCAAAATAACAATAGTTATTTCTTCCATCGAAGCCCTATTCACTATATTTATAAATTTAACATAAGCTAGTTAAAGTTGAATAAACACACAGTTCTTACATCTAAACAGCACTATGTCTAGTCTCATTCCATTCCAGTTCTTGTATTCAATATACTTTTCATTCACAATTCACTGAAAAAATTTATATCTCCACTGAATTCACATCCAAGTACACCAGATTAAATCATTCTTCTGTAACACTAAACTCTGATGAAAAAAAGAGAACACTAAAGATCTGGTTTCAAAGTAACGTTTAGTTATTCTCATTAGTTCTTCTGCACTGAACTAACAAATTAAGAAATTAAGGATTGACAATCAGAGTTTCATTTGTTCAAAGTTTTGCAAGTTCTTGTATGTTACATCTGTTTCACTGTTTTTAAAGATTTCCCACACTAGCATCACCACCTCCTCCATTACCAGCATGACTGAGGAAAGCAAGATGACCCTTAGGGCATTTGTTTGCATAATGACCTTTACGACTGCATTTGTAACATGTGACCTCTTCTAGGGGCTTTTGCGGTCCTCTTGGCCCATCACCTCTAGGTCCATTATGCATGTTTACACGATGATGGGGATCGCCACCACCACCACCACCTGGGCCACCCATATTACCTCCAGGACCACCACCACGATGGTATTCACGATCCATTTCCTGGCGAACCTGTTGTTCACGCATATCTGGTGGCATCTTGTTACAGTAGATTGCTTTGTGTCCACTCTCTCCACAAAAGTGACATGTAATCATTACTTTTTTACCCTCCTTTGGTTGCATGTCCTGAATTGCTGGTAGCTCAAATCTTGGACTAAAAATAAAAAATGTTATTATTTGTCACAGAAAAGTTTAGTTTTTTTCACATACAGATATATTTATTAAATTCTTAAGCTAATGTTAAGTATAAGTCATAAAAGATAAATTATTTTAATGAATTGAAATTATTCTTGCTTCAATGTCAGAGAGAAATTACTTTTTTTAAATAAAGCATATAAAACTTACTGCATAAATTTACAAGTGGAACCATCAGGACAAAATCCAGCTAAGTAAGCCATACATAAGACACGCCTAACATGTCGATGGCGACATAATGGTCCATGTCTGCAGAAACCTCTATCATACCATGGACAATCTCTTACTTTTGTTTCAGGGTCAATGTGTAAAAATGGACATTCCTTGTTGTGACATGCATCTAAAAAAAAATAAAATATTGTTAGAATTTTTTCTTTGCAAGAACAAATCATTTCTAAAATAAATGATGGTAATACTTACTAAAACGTGAGTAGAAGTAACACTCAGGCATTTTTGTCATGTCATATTCATGCAAAAATTCACACTGATCACCTTTTTTGCAAAGACCTCGCAACCAATGTTTACACACAATGGTTCTATCACCACGAACATGTCGGAATGGACAAGCGGCACCTTTTGTACAAGTACCTTTGGGATAAAATTGACAAACAGCAGCAACAGATTCTGCAAAAGTAATACATGAAATGATTAATGTAGATCACTTTTAATCTTTATTATAGTTAAAATCAATCAATTTTATCACAATAATTAAGAAAATAAACATTTAAATGTTAATGACTCTACCATAGTAGCTGCACGACTTCTTTGACTTGCGCAATAAGGTAATGATAGATGAAATAAAGATATTTGAAAATTTGACATCTATAATATGTTTTACACAGAAATACACAGCTGATTTCATGAAAATATCGTAAAACATAACCTAGAACGATCGGCAAGTGTATCGTTTACTTACTGTCCATTCCGGTGAAGGGTAGCGGCAGAGCCCCATATTGTTCATCCAGGGCCACCTCAATGTCGAAACGCATGTGATCTACGTTCGCCACGATGCACTCCATGGTTAATAATTGATAATTAAATCCTAGAAAACAAAAATTTCAACTACGGATACATAACCTAGAAAACGAAATCAAAATCACGCAAAGGACGCCATTATGCCGACAACGCAGTGTCAACGAGGATAGGCACTACCCGGAGTTATGACCCGAGTCGGGGTCTTGGAGCAGAAAGCCGTTTCTGCAGTAGTTGCCGAGTTGTCCGACCTGATCGTGGAATTTCGTTGTTCAATTAAGCGGCGCTGAAGCGCAAGAAGTCGCGGGAACTTTGAAATAAAACTCGAACTCGAGAGTTAAGTACTTTAGGAACTTTGACAAACAGATAGACTTTTGACCGTGACTATATAATTTCAAACGGCGTAGAATTGATAACGACGATTGACACAGTGACGTGGTCAGGCCGTGCGCACTACTTAGTGCAACTGGCTGAGCTACGAAGCGTCTCACGTGCTCGGTAGCGACTGACTCAATGCCGGCGCCCGGCACTGCGGCCCAAGTTATATCCTGGATCGTGGGCGGAGCTTCAGGTTGGTAATGGG
This sequence comes from Torymus sinensis, assembly GCA_030522985.1. Classification (NCBI taxonomy): domain Eukaryota; kingdom Metazoa; phylum Arthropoda; class Insecta; order Hymenoptera; family Torymidae; genus Torymus; species Torymus sinensis. The sequence goes on along the minus strand of JAPYZP010000157.1, from coordinate 16,575 downwards.
AGGCGGTATGTTGTAGAGGCTGTAGGCCTAGCCCCTAGGGCGTCAGGTTGCCTTCCCCACTCCAAAGTAGAGATAGCGGCGGTGGAGGGGCCTTAGACCTGAAAATAGGGTCGAAACTCGAGAGTGATGAGCAGCGAGTGACGACTGACGAGGGAAGGTTTTGTTGTGGCCAATGGCCCGAAGGGTGTTTCAGCGGCCCCCTTCTTACGACTCTATAAGTCTCACCCTGTTCTACCTCGGCATTTATCTCTTCCACCTTTTTTTTTTATTATTTCACCTTTCTGAAATTATATTTCTGTATAAGAATATAATATTTTCAGACATTCTTCATATTCTATATCAAGGAGCGCGGGACCGCTCCGAAGGCAAGCATATATATAATAGAATTCTATAGAATAGCCGTAGGTACACCGACCGCGCGATGATATGCATTGAAATGGGTGCCCGAGAAATTGAAATATTTACTGCAATTTTCAATGCTTTTATATTAACTCAAAAAAATAAGCAGTAAGTATACAGCTGAGCTGAGAAATGAGACGATAATCACAGATATTGTGCTTATTACCCGTCTTAAAAATGCGAAAAATGTACGAGATTTTCCATTCGGTTGGAAAATATCCTGTATTAATAATTTTCTTAAATATTATTAAAATAGGTTTCACTAACGCAGTCCAACATTTTTTTATGAAATACGCTGGGTTGTTATCCGGTCCCGAATTTATATTATCCTTCAAGTTAAGCACTATAGGTGTGACTATAATTCAACCGTAATATTTATGTCAGTTAGTATCTTTTCCTCACTAGAGTTCCCAACTGGAAAGCTCATATCTGCTTTCGTATAAGCACAGAACTAAATCGCGATGAAAAAAGGTTGGTAGTTTCCAAATCATTACTAGCAGTTCTATGATTTAAAAACATTTCTGACGGAATATTAGAATGCCTTTTCAGATTTTTTACGAATGACCAGAATGATTTAATATTTATTCGCAGGCTAGATTCAACAGATTTGATATAATCACGATATTTTGATCCTAGACATTCAATGCAGAGGGCCCCAAGTCTTTTAAACTGAATAAAAAGAGAGGGATCACGCCGATCACGCGTACCTTGCCACATACTGAGTTCTATTTTTATCATGAATCGCTCGAATGAAATCATGATCATACCACTTTGGATACAAATTGGGATCATCATTAGAAGTTGGTACATTATTGGCAATTAAGTTGTTAATACTTTGATTGAAAGATGTGATATTATGATCCAAATTATCATTACTGAGAATAAGGTACCAATTAATATCGTTAACCCATTAATACGCAAAACGACGATTTTGTGTACCCATTTTCAAGCATACCAAACCATTTTGAAAAAATTTTGTTTTTTTTTTCAAAATCCTATACCGCAGGTTATTGAACGTGCTCTTTCAGAATTTGGCATTGGTATTTAAAAAAAATGTCTCAAAAAAATCTGAAAAAATTCACGCGTACTCCTGGAATAGTTTTAAGAACTTTTTGTCAATAAGATTTTTTTGTTAAGACGGTTTTTAGCAAGTAAAAAAATCATAAAGTTTTTTATTTCGTGTTTTTTAAAAAACAATCAAATTGGTCAATGCAGCGATTATTGCAGAAGCGCCTTTCTGCTCGAAGACCCCCCTCGGGTCGTAACACTTTAGTATTGGAAATATGACTCCGAATATGACGGACATGTGTCGGACACGTGACCGACATGAAAATCGTATTGTTCAAATTACGGACATAAAAAAAAATAAGAACATGTCATGTCCTTAAAAAAATAAGCACCCTTCCACTATATAGTGGCAGAATGTCTGTCATAAAATTTTCGGACATGTGAACACATACAAAAAATTGTATAAATTATGCAAATTTCACGTTACGGATACAAACCGTCGAATATCCAGCCCCTGTACTGTACATAAAGCCGACTGCATAAGAGTAGGTATAGTGCGCTGCGTTTGGTTGTTAGTTTATCGCTTGCACCCGCAACTACTTACCGGCTTACCGCTCTTTGCGCGGGAACAAATCCGTGGAAAAGTTCGGATATGATTTTATGGTCATTTTTCGGTTTGACATGTGACGGACTTGTGACCGACATTTTCCCGGACATTTTTTTTATGTCGGTCAATCGGTCAATTGCTGCAACACTACGCACGGAGCACAAGGCTGTAAAAGTTCACGATCAGTATTCGTTAATTGCACACAGCCGTACAGAAATTCATCATTCATTGTCAAGTTTTGGATTCTCATGTTGACTCCGCAGTTGCGTCAAGAACTTTGTTTTTTGAATTCCGAGTGATCAAGCTGTTCACTATACGTTTGATGTCATTAAACAATCATGGCAAGCTACGTTAAAGAGGGTAACAAAGTTGTCGTGGTGCTGGCGCCGGGTGAAAATGAAAGCGCGGCGCAAAATTTAACCGAGCAAATCAAGAAAGCTGTCGGAAGTACCGGCGAAACTTTATTAGTTAATTCGTCTAACCTTAAAGACAGTGAGTATTTTGTTTCGTAAATATTGATGGTTGAGAGAATATTTATTCATTTTGGAGAAACTGCTTAAAAATTTAATTTTAGTATGGCACTGTTATTATAGTACGTTTCGACACGAATGCGGAAGGCGATTATTTAGCTCATGTGACGTTTTTCTTTCCTGCTAAGAAGAAAAGTCACATGAGCTAAAAATCTTCTTACGCGCCAGTTTCGAACCGTATTTTATACCACGAGAGCCAAATAATCATATTAAAGTTATGATTTTGAGGTTAGAGTGGTATAAAAGATTTATAATCACCCAGGAAATTTTATAATATTTATGATTTTAGGCAAATATGACTCATCGTCAGCTGATGTTGTTTTATCTGGATTGACAAAGTCCTACATTCATAATGATAATCTGTTAAAAGAATCATTGCGAATTTTGAAACCAAAAGGAATCATTGTTGTACGTGAAGCACTTGAAAAGGGCAAGGAGTCTGATTTTAGCAATCAAGTATCTAAATTAAAATTAAATGGATTTTTACAAAATAAAGAACCCAAAACTGTCACATCTGATAATGGATCAGTGTCTTGCGAAATAGTTGCAGAGAAGCCTTCTTATGAGGTATGTTGGCATTAAATTAATATTTTCAATATTTTATATTAACTCAAATGTTTTGCAGATTGGGTCCAGTGTTAAACTTAACTTTGCAAAACCTGCTGAAAAAGTATGGAAATTGGATGATGATGATGACGAGGATCTAATAGATGAAGACAATCTTTTGGATGAAAGTGACATTTTAAAACCCCAAGCTACTTCTCTGAAAGGTATGGGACTAGCTGTCACTGTAATTTTCCATGTACCTCTTTCCATTTACTTTTTAAGAGAATCAACGCGATAAATCTCGAAATGAATGTAGCGCTTTTTTTCGCGCTCCGACTGGTCTACTTTGTAAAAAAATGTAACCTACTTCATGTTATTTGCTTATAAATTTATGTAAGATTAAAGTTTAAAAAACGCAGGGGCCTGTGCACGCAAAAACTCGATAGGTATTTATGGAAAAAATAATTTTAATTTTTGAAGTACAATTGTTAAGCCATGAATTAAATAGTAATTGTTGTTGAAATTAAAAAAATATAATTAAACATTTATTTTGAGCAAAATTTCAATGAAATGAGTATTTTTAAATAAGTAGAAATCACATTGTCATATAGTTATTCAAAATATTTTTCAATTATAGTTTGTAGTACCACTGGAAAACGTAAGGCTTGCAAGGATTGCAGCTGTGGACTGGCTGAGGAACTGAGGGGAGAAGCTGCAACAAAAGAACAGCCAAAATCGTCATGCGGCAGTGTATGAAAAAATATATTTCTTAATTTTTCAAGTCGTTTATCAAATTTGATTAAATTAAAAAAGGCTTGAAATAATATTGTAAAAATATGTATATTTATTAATGATTATATTTTTACAGTGCTACTTAGGAGATGCTTTTCGATGTGCTAGTTGTCCATACCTTGGAATGCCAGCTTTTAAACCAGGAGAAAAAATTGTACTTCCTGATACTCAGCTAGCAGCAGACACGTGAATATTTGTAATTCTTGTAAATAGGTTATCACTTGTATAGCTTGATTACAAACTTAATTAAGCTTAAATTAATTATTTCTTCTATGATAATGTGATGTGTCAAGAAGTGAGAGGAAAAAAGGATGGGTCATTATTGACAATGTGCTATTTGAAATAAAAGAGTCTTGCATTTAGAAGATAAAGGCCATTTTATTAAGTATTTTTATTATATTTACAATAGTATCCAATGTCTTCGTCATTCTGTTGTGTGAAAAGTAATCCATTGTTTATAGATAATAATTTCTATCTACAGAATTTAAAAAATGTTCTTATAAAAAAAATTAGAAGAAACGCATCGATTGTTTCTCACACAACAGAGAAGCATTATTACTATACAGGAACATATCCCTTTCACCATAAATCCACTATCACAACGCTGTGGATGAGTGTGTGGGAGAGGGCTATTTTCCGACGCAATTCTTAACTTACGGTGCTTATTTCTAATGAGCAAGGATCATAAGTAAAATAATTGCAATAAATCATTGAAAATTTTATATAGTTTATATTTATTATAAAATTATTCAAATTTATTTATTAATAAATAATTATTTGATTTCCCCTTTACTGCGATATTTCTGTTTTCGACATGAAAGCAGAAGAAAATAATATGATGCTTATAAAATTGAAAAAAAAAAAAATGATTTACTGCAATAATTTTTGGTCATGAAACCTGCTAAAAAGTTCTATTGGCATGAGTAGCAGTGACACTGATTGGCGCTCAAACAAATTCGTTTTCTTTCGAAAGAAACGCGTATCACCCCACGAGTACAGTTTACTCTAGCAATAAATGAATGAAGTCAGTTATTTACCATTTTTAAGACTAACTCAAAAAAATAAACTCATTTTCAACTAGTACAATTAGCACCCTTTAAAAAAAAATTATAATTATTCTACTGAAAGGTTTATTTGTCCTTTACAGGGAAGAGCACAGACAGTAGTATCACATGGAAGATTTCAATTCGTTATATGCTCACTTGATTTAACCAAATCATAAATGTATACTATTATAAAAGACAATTTAATATCTAGATTCCCTTTTATTGCTAAATAAATTTTTAATGTTTTATTAAAACAGTCTTTTAATAAAAAATTTTCAAAAGGATTAGAATAGAAAATTGCAGATAAATCAAACACAATTACGTAATTGAAATCTTTCTTCAAGCAATGCTAAACGCAAATGCTTACTGGAGCAAATATTTGCTCCAAGTAATCATTATTTTCAAGGCCACATCAAATGGCTTATCTAAGCATTTGATGTAAATAACTGTGACTTCAATTCGATTTGCTTGTTTCATTTTCCTATTTACGCCTTTGGACATTGTTATTACTCTTTCATATTAATATCTACTAAATTACTATCTGTTGAATCGATAAATCGCGCTACAATGTTTTACTTATGGTTTTGTCATTATATATTGTGCATTCGCGCTAGATGTTTTTGTTGTCATGTACATTACAGTACAATATGGAGCTCTTAAAAAAATTCCCAAAACGCATTACATATTGTTCGTAGAATAATTTTAAGTAATGTCGTGTTTAGGTTTTTTCTCAATTCTTAAATATAGGAACGTTGAACTTTTATAATAAATGAGATGCCGAGAAGTAATGACGTATAGCAGCCAAATATTTTTGTCCACTTTTAATAAAGCTACCTTTTACCAAAAATATTATTTGATAACTTTAACCGCGTCGTAAACATAAAAAAATAATAATTTTTGGTAAACATTTAGATAAATTTAAATATGATACAGGATAAATAAATACATATAATATATGAAAGAAAATTTACGTGAAACTCAACTTGACAAATGATAAAATAATAAAATAACTATAGTAATTTGAGATTTCCTTCGTGAAAATTTTTTGCTAAAATTAATAAACTGATTCGCCATAAACGTACCGAAAATAATATATATTTGATTTGATTCCGAGAAGAATTAAGATCGTGATAATTAACTCAGTAAATTCGATTTTATAACTTTTCTTTAAAGATATAAGTACTTTCAAGTTAAAGTGAAAAAATTAATAAAGTTGCCCTAAACGATGTTAATTTTTTTAGCGAAGAAACTATATCCGTTGAACTGTTTGCAACTTTATTACTTTGGTCCTGGCAGACTTAAACATTATATGAACACGTGGTGATCGATTTTCCATAAGTTTCTCGAAAATTGTAAAAATTAAAAATCCTGTTATTTTTAAGTACCTATACGGGACAAGCGGCAAACGGTACTCATTACCGTAAGGATTAAAAAAAAAACGTTAGTGTAAATCTACGGAACATAAAAATTGACTGCTTTCAAAAATTTTCAAAAATTCCTTTCCGATAACTGACTCAATTATTGCTCTTTGCGATCGATCACATAAATAAAAAAAAAATCATTGAAACAACAAAAAATAAACAATTCGATATTTTGTTTTTTACACGTACAGTCAGCCTGAGGTTTACAATAAAGCTCTGCGAGTTCAGCCCCTACTTTAAGTATCACCCTCCGACATTAAGTATCACGTATAAATATAATCGCTCAAATCCTAAGTACCAGTACAAGGAATTAAAATCCTTCTAGCCGCGTCTCTCAAACCTTTAAAAAATAAAAACCAGAAAATCGAACGTTACCACAGGGGCTGCCTCGACTTACGCAATATTTCGATTTACTATATAGCTGTGCGGGCGGGCGCGCGCGTTATGTGTGTGTTACACAATCGTCGTGTCTCTCCAATCACAAACGTTAATAACAAAGTTGTTCTTAAAAAAAGAAGAAACGCGCGCCAGAGGAGATGCAGACATTCCCCAAAAAATTACTATTCACACGTAGGTATGCTTCTCTCCTCGGCCCCGCGCAAAAAGCCTTTGGTTTTCCGATATCAAAGCCCCCCATCTCTCTCCTCATCGTCTTCGTCTTTTTACACAATGAAAAATCCGTCGCCCTCGCTCCGCTCACCGGACGTCAACAACAATACTTAACAACGGGCTCTCGCGGCGCGCGAGAGCGCAGTCTCCAGATGTGATAGCAGTAGTAGTAGCCGTGGCCGTGCTGCTGATGGGCTCGTTAGGGGCGCTCCAGCGACGGCGCCGTCGAGGCCCAGCGAACATCGCCAGCAGCCGCTGCTAGCAGGTATTGCCGGAGTTGTCCTCCATGTGGTCGAGGAGGCCGCTCTTTTCCTCCTTCTTCGACGACACCGTGCCGTTGGGCCGTGCGCCCGAGGAGCGCAGCTTCGGCTCGAAGCACGGCTAGAACACACACACAAGCGGGGCTTTCGTAATACAGCTCTCTGGTGCTCGCATTTCAAGCGTTGGTTCTCCTGCTTTCTTTCGCATTCGCATGAGTGTCGTGAGCGTCTGTGATTTTTAACTGTCATTGCGTGATCGATAACAAAATATTATTTTCTATTTTCAGTCAAAAGATTTCGTGACTTTTGTTCACGTTTACGTTAGTATTGTAAATTTCGAAATGAGAAAATGACGATAAAAATCACGGATGCGAGTACAATGTTACTATATTGAAACATGCGGACTTGTAAATTGATGCAAAACTCCTCGCTTCCAGGCACATCTTGGACAAAACAAAGCAAGGCCGCAGAAAAGGTATTCAGTCACATATATCGAATCGTTGGTTTCTGAGGCGTAGAAATAAAATGCGCTCGATGGGTGATGTGCGTCATGACAAAAAAAAAAGTGTTTGTTCAGCAAAACTGACATTCTTTCTCGTTACAAGTAATAACAATGATTTACGGGAAAGAGTATCAAATTTTGCATTTACGGCGAAAAAAAAAACATACAAATAATAAAAACATCACAGTTAATGGAAAAATAGTGAACGAAAAAGTGTCACGTATTCGCTTGATCGTGTTTTTTTGGCAAGCATTAAACAATACTTTTCAAGTGATAATACAATGGTATAAAGTTACAAAGTTTACTTTGTAGCAAATAATAAACGCAGTAGGCAATATGAAGCAAAAGCACGTCGTATAAAATGTGAAATAGAGCTGAGAATTCGTGTTTCCTCGTTCTTTTGTGCTACCAGACGCAATTAGCTAGATTTTGTAGTGCATCGTAAACTTTGACATTAAAAGAGTGTGGCATTGAAACCATAATTGCATCAAAATTAACGTCTCAGAACGCTAGAATGAATCACGTCCAGGAACAAGCTATCCAACAAAAAGCAAGCATTCCTTCAACCACCAAAGCCCACATCTAACCAATCATCCGACTTCTCAGCCCTAAACCCAAAAATGAGATAAAACCCTCGATGACCCTGTTTCGATATCGCCTCTTGTGCATACAACCAAACAACACTAAACGCCGATTTTCAATCAGTTTCGCGTCAGGCGTATATGGGACTCACAGTTTCGCAGATATTCATGTTACAGCAGTTCTCGATCGTGATCTCGCATTGATCGCCGGTGATCTGCGAGGGTCGCGAAGTCAGGGGCGTAATGCCCGCCTTGTTCAGGACGAAGCGCTTCTTGATGCGTGGCCTGCGACGTAGCCGACTGACGTAGACACTCAGGAAGACGACGACGATGGTGAGCATGCCCGAGAGGCCAGCCAACAGGGGTACGAGGATCGTGCAGTTGAAGGTGTCATAGCCGAGTACTTCCTCGATCGTTTGGTTCAGCTCGGTACACCTGCAAACAGTCGTTGAGGAATTGAACGTAAATTGGGAACGTTACTAATGTTAGTATAGAATATTCAGTTAAGGCTATAAAAAATAAGTGCTTACAGAATTATGCGATTTTTTTTTTGTTATTCTAATTGCATTAACTTGCGATATAATATGTTATTGCAGCAGCATAAACCTTTCAGACAGGTTTTGGTAAGCTTAAATAAAAAAAAATAAAAAAAAACAAAATAAAATAAAAAATAATATGTTATGGATATAATCACAAAATGTTAAAAATTCGTCGAAAATGTAGTCGAGATCGTGGAAATTACACTCCCAAGAATTTTCAAGCAATAGTATATTCCCAAAACATAACGACAATTGCAATCTTTTATAGAAAGAAACGAAGAAATGTGTTACCACGACTTTAAAATCGAATTTCAAGATTTTTACACATAATATACCCTATCCAATAACCCTATCCGCAAAAAATTACCTGCACGAGGTCGTGTCGATGCTGGTCATGGGCAGCTGCCTGTTCACGCAATAGAGCGCGCATATCTCAGCCATGTCGAAGGTGACCTCGCAACGCGTCCCGCTGGAGAATTTGCACTCGCAGGCCGGCTCGCCGTCGTCGATGTAGCAGCTGCCGCCGTTGAGGCAGTACCCGTCGCAGGCGTCGCGCTCGCAGCGAAGACCGTTGTACGTGGCGCCGCACTTGCATACCGGCATGCCCTTCTCGTTCACCGAGCACTCGCCACGGAAACAGTAGTTGTGGCACGTGGAGATCTCGCATCGCGAGCCGCTGTATCTGTGAATGTTTTTTTTTAATTTTATTCAATTGCATATTGCATTTTCATCGTATACACGTATGGTTATTGGAATTGTTATAATGCGTTTTTGTGAGCAAAGAATTTAAAAAGTATTGGAATAATTCATTGAAAAAGTTTTATAAATAACAAAACAGCAAAATAATATAAGTTTTAAAAAAATACTTGTTTTTTTATTCATCTTACCATTGTAAATAATAATGAATCGCGAAAATTTTTAAAATTTATCTATCTCAACATTCTACAGGAGCCAAACGAAATGACAATCTACACTATCCTCTTACCCTGGTTTACACTTGCACGCTGCACTAGCCTTATCCACGAGGCCGCCATTAAAGCACTTCTCCTCCTCCTCGCCCTCCTCGGTACTCGTCGTCAGATTGTTGAAGCTCTGCGCGGTTGGCTGTGGCGCTGCCAGGGTCGTCGGCTTCCTCTTCACCACCTCCTCCCTCATCCCCTTGCAATTGACGGCACTGCCCACGTTATCCCTCGCCAGGATGCTCGTGGGATCAGCTTGCCTGTTGGGGTCGAAGTAGGACCTGAAGTTCTGCGGCATGTCGCCGGCTTGCACGTCCTTGGAGATCTGCCAGACGGCGCTGTAGACGAAGTCCGTCCAGTAGACGCTCGAGCGGTCGACCGCCAGGTGAACGGGCTGCTGGTGCTTGCCGTGGACGAGGATCGAGCGGTCGTTGCCCTCCAGGCTGCTCTGCTCGAGCTTGTAGTGGATACCCTCCTCGTCGTCGATCCAGTAGAGCTTGCCCATTGTGTGGTCGACGGCGATGCTCAGTGGCTCGTACAGGTTCTCCGTGACGACCGTCGTGCGGTTCGCGCCGTCCAAGTTCGAGCGCATTATGCTCGGACTCGTGCGGTTGCTGTTCACCCAGTAGATGTGCCTGGAAACGAGACAATTATATATTTATTTTTTTCTTTCTTCTAGTGGTTATTGACCTATTTTCTAGGATTTTGCAACCGTTGCATATTTTGTAATAGAACTTCGCCTCTATATAGACGCATTTTCATAAACGACGAGAGACAGTTTAGCGATTAACAATGAAACGATAAAATAACTCGACCTCTCGACAATAAAAAATATTTGTTTTCGAGAAAATTATGAACACGCACGAAGCGTTGAAGTTTGATAACTTTCACGTACGGCAATTATCTTCGTTAAGAAATAAATTCTTGACTTGTTTGCGACTTTGCACAATAATAAACTTCAATCAACAGATGGCCTTATGCGCTTTGAAGTTGTTAAAAAACTAATCTTTTTTTTTTAAGAAATTATTTTAAAATAAATATAAATAATATTGTGTGACGCCACACGAGAAACTTGATTTGTTACAATTATAACTGCACAAGGCATTACCCCGGTACGTAATGAAATTTAATTAACTTTATACGATACACAATTTGAATGTTAAACGACTGCACAAAAAGTCGTGTAGCATTGAACGTGAGAAAAACTGAGCGCGCGCGCGCATTGAGTAAGAGCTTTGGCAATATAATCATTACGAAAGTATATCTAAATCGTTTTTTCGCGCTACACTCTAAAAGACACGACATCAAACGACCTCACACGGCCTTCCAACAACGGACTATAATTTTCCAATTTGATAATTGGAGTCGTTATAACCTCGCCTGGCGCGATAATTAAGCCTTTTTTAAACGAGCTTTACGCCGCAAAAAAAAGACGCACCTACTCTATAACGGTAAAACAATAAAAGAATTCATTGCTTGCACCTAAGCGCCAACGATGACTGTGCACATCTACACTAATCACCGCTCTCTACAATTTCTCCGAACGCGCATATCTCTCTCTCTCTCTCTCTCTCTCTCTCTCTCTCTCTCTCTCTCTCTCTCTCTCCCCGACTAATCTAAATCAGCTATATATACGCGTGCGCACGTGAATCGACAGAAGCTCCTTTAATTGCCGTCGTACAGAGCGGGGCCATGAGAACGAGCGAGAGGCGGTCCAATGAATCGGCGAATTGAGCCGCGCGGGGACACCATTATGTAGTCAGATAAGCGAAATAGAAGCGAATTGATTAAGTGGGACAGAAGCCCGTCTGTCTGTCAGTCTCGGACGTTGGTTTTAATTCTTCGATTGAATGTGAACGCGTGCTGCTCGCACGCGCGGATTCGGGAGATGAAGTATCTATAATATGTATGGAGTGGTTGGGCGATATGGATATACCCGAGAGTGAGTGGCGATAGGTAGATCGTTGTTACTGATTAATCGTGTGTTTACGTTTATTTGAGGAGGAAAAAATAACAATGCGAGGATTTTGTAATCTATTCGTGCAGTGTGCTTGCAGTTTTTTTTTCTTGCCTTTTCAAAGATATCGGTGTTGATGCTAGATAAGCAGGATTTTAAATTGATTTTTTGTAGGTGGGGTGTGCAACATTATCGGATAAGTATTTGCTTTAGGGAAGATTTATTGGAACTGTGTTCAAAAACGTCGTAATCAGCGCTCCGATTCCCTTGAACTAAAGTCGATTCAATGATCGCGTCGCGCACTACCGGAGTTCGAGTAATAATTTGCAGCCTGGATTTTACAACGCGAATTCGATCGATCTCTGAAACTCATTACTTTTATCTTAATTTGATAGGCGCGTTCTATAACCGTTAAAATCTATTCTTGAAATTCTTTCGAACAACGAAACATAAGGAACTAATAAAAAGCGTCGCTTTCCGCCAGTTAATTGAGTTACTTGTATTTTCATTCGATCAAGGAGGGAGAGAGAGAGGGAGAGTAAATATCTCGTTTCATATCACGCCACGGTAAATGAGTCGTATTTTTCAGCCGAGTTTGCTAATAATATTCTCGCTTGTTGCGCGGTAAGAGGAGTAAAGTGACGAAACTGCAGCGAAGAAACTTTATCAGAATTGTATACATTAATAAGCAATATATAGAAACAATAAATTGCGTTTTCTTTTTCAATTATCAGTATAAATATATCATATATATTCTGCGAAGTTTTCCGATTTTGAAATTGCTGTTTAATAAACATAACATATTATCTGTAAAATATTTATACTTTTTCTTTATATAAATTTTTTTTTTTTACGTCTATCAAGTTTTTTGTAGATATAAATAACAATTTGATTAAGTCAGTCGTACTCGGTTAAATCGTTGTAACAAAATTTTAACATTCTTTGATTTTCTATTATCTTTGATACTATCTCTCTGCGTAAACGAGTACTTAAGTGTAAAATAAAAAATTAATGTAGAATGACCTACACAATTTAAATTATACCATTTCCTTAACGTCATTCCCCAAAATTTACTTTTAAATAGCAGAAATTAGTACGTTTTTAGTAGCCGCACGTAAAACATGCAAATGTCGTTATACTTCCAACAGTTTCTAAAGAAAAAAAAACTTTTTTATCTTTAATAGCTTTCTCTACATTCCCTCACCGATAGCATACCCTCATCCTCTCCAGCATTCATCACATTCTATCATCTACCGCCTCACTAAAACGAATCCTCCGATAACAAAACTCTGACCAACTTTCCTCCTCACCCAAAAACAAACCCTTGAAACCCACTAACAGCACCGTTATATATATCAGCACACGAAAACCCGTTCGACCCATATACACACACGCACACACGCGTACGCACCTGTTACATGAGTCGAGCGCGATGCCCCGCGGGCTCTCGTTGTCGAGCCGGTGCAGGAGCTCGGGTTTGCCGGGCGGTCCGTTCAGCGGCACGTGCAGCCGCATCAACGCGCGCTCGTTGGTCCAGAAGAGGTAGCGCGAGCCCGAGTCGAAGGCCATGCTAAGGATCTGTGAGTCTGCGTCTCCTGGAATGACGAAAGTCGTGGTGGGTTGGTTAGAATGGAGTAATAGAATGCTTTGGCGTTGAGAAGAGTGGAAAGTAAGAAGAGATTGGAAGGAAGCGAGATATATTTCGGTTAGTGATTTTTGTAGGTGGAAGTATTACGTTTTTCTCAAATTTTTTGGAAAGGTTAATTTAGGTTGCCAGTTTTTTTTTCTGATTTTGGTGAAACTATATTGGATTCATTTGCAAAGCATAACATTATATGATTTGACTTAAATTATTTAATGATATATGTTAATTCGTGATACATTTAAATACTGAATATTTCAAAGTCGATAAATAGTTTCATTTTCAATAATTTATCATATAAATTATCAGCATATACGCTGTTTTAATTTACCATCAAAATTATAATATATTCACATAAAAACTATACTCTTACTATTTCCATACTTATCAAAAAATTCTTCAACCGTTTTTTTTTCTTTCAACACTGCGCAAAAATCGATATAAAAAAATAGATCATCGCAACCACGACGTATATAATCTATACTCACTCTTAAGTATGGGCTTGGCAGTGACGTTCTTGGCGGTCAGGTCGACGCTGAAGATGGAGTGGTTGCGGTTGTTGGCGTCGCTGAGGAACATCGTGTACGAGTCGTCGTCGTAGGCCATAGCGACGATGGTCGACGCGTCCGCTATCACCGTCTTGCCGATGAGGCTGCCGTTGCGCGCGAGGAAGTCGATGTCCTTGCCCGCCGTCACCGCCAGATCTGCAACAAAATTGCGGTCGTCGCTCGTTATAGTTACAGTGTGGTACAAGGCTCAAAGTTGGTGCGAGAACTTTCAAATTCTGTTTTGTAACAATGCGTTAAAACTTTTGCAATAGGTTTGGTTCTAAAAGAAATAATTTAAAAATTTATATAACTACGTCAGACGCGATAAATAAGGAAATTTCAAGAAAATTATTAACTATCTGATATATAAATATTCCAATATACATTCCTCGTTTTAAGGAAATCACATCGACATTATAAACACGACGACATGTTTACTAAATCTATATGTATATTCGAGTATAGGAAAAACCAGTTAAACCATCCTATATTTCGCATTTTGTAAATGGGAAATAGACAAGTCATATAGTTGACCCCGGGCATCTGCGCAGATACGAAAAAGCATTTCAAGCACAATTTTCCTTATGATTAGAATTAATTACGTTCCATCGAGAAGATTACTTATTTTAATTAGCATACTCTTCCCGAACTATACGTTAATAAAACCAATCGAACTCTGAGTTTCGAGATAAATCATTTCTACAGAACGTGACAAAAATTTTATTTATAAAGGCACCGTTCATAGAAATTTATTGACCCCCTGAATATTTTCTTTATTTATTTATCGTATACTCGATCGAGAAGCCGATCACGCTCACGAAACAAACCGTTTTTTCTCTCAACAAACCCCACAGCTTCCTCCATATCTCATGGAATTTTTGCGACATCCCCGCCTCAAAATTTGAATAACCGGCTTTCTCGTACGCGCGCCTCCGTATAATACACACCAACCATTATTTCCCCTTTCCACGTAAACGAAACTGTCGAGAAAGTCGAACAGTACGCGCACGCAATTTCTCGCAAAAAAGCGAGCAGCGGCGTTCCTCAATCGCTATATCTCAGCCTTGATGAACATCTGCGGCAAGGAGAGAGGAATTCACCAGCGAGGTGCCCGGAGATCGCGGCCGTGAAAATGTGTGTATAAGTACGCGGAAGGTGTGACGAAGCCAATGTCAATATAGTAGGTTGGTGCAATCCCATGAGAGGGAGAGCGATTTTTATCGAGGTTTAATTCTGACGGTGTCGATAAGTGTAACGGAATATTTATGCGGCGGGGTCCGAGTTTGATAAGGTCGAGTTTCGGCTTGATTGCCGGGATTCGCGCAACATATATACTTAAAATAAGAAAGCGATTCCGATGATTTGATTGTGATGTATATAAACATGAAGTTTATCAGTTATTAAAAACTGCAATTGCGGTCGTTAAAGCTGTAGGTTCAGTATATAAAAGAGGCAATTGACATTTTGAAATGGTAAATAGTTTTTTTAGGCTCACTGCTATAATTAACTCGATGAGATTATTGTTATCGTTAATTAAATGTGACGATGATTTATGTGGGGTACGCGTCTGATTTATTTGTCAGCAAATATTGTTGCTATATAAATATGATAAACGTATAATTTTTCCATAAATTACAAACGATACGAGGCATCTACGGAAACGTTATTTTTCTGCTTAACAAACAGTTAACGTCTTTTGCGATGATATACACCACTTGGAGTATATTAATATATACCTAAAATTTCCATAAGTTATTTAAATTGCAAGATAAGTCTTTTAGCAAGGCTTGATAATGTCTTCGATGTAATTACAGTGCAATTCAGCGATGGAGTCATTAAAGGCCTTAAAAGTATTCAATTAACTCGCAAAAGCGCAGTATATACTTGTAACGCCTCGCGGGCACGGACAATTTTTCTCCATACATTTAATTAAATTACCCTGCGTGCTACTCATCTACAGTGTAATCTTACGGAGTTGCGGTATTTACAAAACAAAGTGACGATTAAGCTCGGAAGACGTGCTGAGAACTTTTAATAACTTCTTTAGAGTTGACATATATGTGCAATTCTCGCAAAAAAGGCACGAAAATGGTGTTGTAAAAAAAACTTTTTAGGGCACACCTATACCACAATACATTTTTTTGCTTCTTTGGGGGTTCCAGAACATGAGAAAAATGGTTAACATGCATTATCTATTTCCAAACTTTTTTGCCGACTAAATTCATCTCGAATATTTTATGCGATTTTTCCCTCTTCTTCAAACCTCAGCCATTTAGTCCAGAACTGATCGATTCGAAGTTTCCAAATAAAAAATAGAAAGAAAGAGTTTTAATTTTCTTTTTTGAACGATAATAAATGTTGGTTCCTTCAAAAGTTATATAATAGCAGTTTAAAGTTTAGCGTCGAAATCTATGAAAATCGTCCGTTCCCGATTTTAAACGTGTTTTAGTTCTATAGTTACGCTCTTTGCGAAATACACCTTTTGTTCCATCATCAATTACTTGAAAAACAATTCGGCAGCAAGGACTGTATCATTATTTATTATACGCTTTACAAGTCATCACTACACGACATCCCTCGAAATAGCACACACGCCGTACCATAACTCATCCATCCATACAACTTCAAA
>JAPYZP010000156.1:0-34338 GCA_030522985.1 Torymus sinensis | reverse complement strand
AAGCCGCTATTTTTTTTTGTTTTTTTTTTTGTTTTAATATGTCAAAAATTGGTTTTCGAAGTGAGCCAGATTGAAAATGATGAAAAATGAAAATAAATGTAATCAAGAAGAGGGAGATGCAATCTGTTGGTTAAATATTGTCAATTAATTCCTATCGTCGCAGACGAATGGTTTTAAATCTCTATAGACTCAAAAATCCTAGATGACGTTTGTTATATATATATTTACAAAAATTTTGAAAAAGTGAAATTATTGTGTTTTCAAAACCCAAATGCTTCTCACATAACCTAATAAACTTTCTAAATGCTTTATTGCAAATGTTTATATTTCCCACAGAAGATTATTCTCCTTCTCTTAATTAAAGCTCATCCGCAAGTTGTATGTATATCCACTAATTAGCACGTACAAGATATGCATATAACACTCGTGAATATTCATTAATTGCGGGGAAATTTCACGGCAATTCAGCCACGAAATAATATTCCTATAATGTAAGCATCCTTTACACCATACCTAACGACCAAGAAGAAACAAAACGCGGCCAGAAATTTTTCTAAACTCACGCGCGCACCCATAGGCAGTCTGCACTGCGCGGAAAACATGTTCGCAACCGGGATTCCCATTACGGCCCCGCCTATATATCTCTCTGCTCCTTATGCGGCGACTCAGTTTCTGCGGGCCTCCTCGCTTATACTTGCCTATATCCTATACACACTCGCCGGCGCGACTATATGCGCTTTCCATTGGCGCGAAACGAGACGAGGGCCTTTCTCCGCGGCCATCTGACCTGGGGGCGGGGGGGGGGGGTGGGTGGGGGGGGGGGGGGGGGGGGGGGGGGGGGGGGGGGGGACCTACTTCGTTAGGGGGGGCAAAAAGAGACAGTGCACCGGGGCGGAAGAAGAAGACGACGCGGCGAATCGTGTCGCGGATGCGGCGCCACGTTGAATCTTGCCCATCACGGCTTTTTGCACTTGCAGCGTTGTTTTTAAAACGTGGCAGCAGAGACGAGGTTTCGCGCGCGCGCGCGAGACGGGTTTTATATTTGTCCGGGCGAGCGGTAATGGCTCGTAATGTTTATTGGTGAAACCGGCTGGATGATGGGATTACCCCGCGCGCGCGCGCGCGCGCTTTCTCGGACGCTGTAATTGCAGGCCGTCGCATAGAGCTGCGTTGAATTACGCCGCTAATGTCGATAATATGCGAAATAAGAGAGTTTCGTTTTATTAATTTGGTTTACGGTGTATTTAATTAAGTTCAAAAATAAAAACAACGGTGCGATACGGGAAAACGCTTGTGGATAATTTAGTGAAAGGTTCTCTCATATATATGTACAAGAGAATATTGTTTAATGTATCCATATAAAAGGCATCCGTCACGTATTATACATGTTTTCTAATTCAGATCCATATACAGAAAATTGTAAATTTAAATATTATTATACTTATAGTTTAAAGAATTTATATTTCATCATTTATTCAATAAACGTCGACGTATTAAAAATTATTGTAATCGAACTGGCTAGTTTTATGTTAATTTTTAAAATTTCCTCGGGCATTGTTTGTATTCGAAATGTACTCTTGCCAAGAATAAAATACTGTGATTAAGTTTTTAAAGCGATAATGAAACGTGAATAGTCTAATCTAAAGCTTTCATTATCGCAAGGCAATTACGGAGTATAATTACATTGACACAGTAATTGTAAAATTGCCGAGTTCACCTTACTCTCATTGTGTCGTTATATACACTTAAACATCAAAGCAGTAGTCACATTTCATTAAAAAAAAACATTTTATTGAATAGTTCATATAAAAGAAAACATGCAAAGGGTACGGTAAAAAGAGCTTTAGTGCAATATGAAAAAGTCAATTGCTCAATGATTACACGAATCGAGCGCCAATGCATTTCGCATTTATACCCATTCGTCTCAATAATTTCGAGCATCGAATCCCCGTCTATTTGGCATTCGAAAAAGATTTATCGGTTTTTGCGTTACGAGCGCAAGAGAGAAAATACGAGCTGCTTTCAATACAATTATCAATATTAATATCAACAAGTATTACTAAATCAAGCGATACGCTCGAAGCGACTGTACATTTTTTCAGAAATAGCACATTTACATCTTAACTGATTCAATTATTTGGATAAAACGTTACTGTAATACCCAAACAATGGTATATAGGATACAAACTTTTAGCTCGACAGAATGTAGCAGAAAACTCAGTCTCGAATAAAACCCCATACATTTTATATAAAACGTAAGTTCAAGCAAGTGAAAAATTTTTTAATTTTACGTAATATTTTTCTCTCTGTCAGACTGTCCGTCTCAGTGCTTGGCGCTCGCTGAGAATCTCCCAGGCGGGCAAAGAAAACGAGCGAATGAAAATGAAGCAAAAGCAGCGGCCAAAAGATTAAAAATTCTGCGAAAGCATCACATTTAGCTCCTGCTTGTACACCATTTTTCTTTTCGGCCGCGTGAGACGGGAAAGAAAAATTTTCAGATGCTAAATACACTCGTTTCATTTCAATTCAAGTAGATGATGATGTGATTTTTTTTATTTAATATATGCTTTCGTGAACATGAGGTCATAAAATATTGAAATGTGCACTTTACTTTCTCGTTATAATATATTTCTAAAATTTTGCTGTGTAACAATAATTTTAATTTGTTCTAGTTTCTATTTTCTTCTTCATTAAAATTGAAACAGATTTTCTTAAGGAACTTTCAATGGAGTATATAGATTTTATGCAATATAGAACCCTTTTTAGAATAAATCCCATTAAGTTTTATCTTCTTAAACTTTATTTAAAGCACTATATTTCTGTATAATTTATAGATTTAATCCTAGCTTTTCAATCGTCTTTATTTTAAAGTATAATATTATTACATTCATACGATTATGCCTCATTGATTTCTTTGAGCAGTACTGGTTCTATAAATTTCACGACTTTTAAAAATAGCATTTTGGGAAGGATTTTACCAATATACATTGAGAAAAACTTTGTACAAAACTCAATTTTCTCTTTCTCTGCCACCAATCCCCCACTTCCCAAACAAACTAGCGTGTTCCTCTCCCTCTCTTGCTCTAGCTTCGAACCCCTTAGCTACGCATTCGAGCTGCATCGCACCGTCCTACTTTATTTTTACCTCAAAAAATGCCCGCCGGCCTCGTGATGCTCACGCTCGCGAACTCGGCACATTCACTTAGCTCCTTAAAGACAATGGCGAGCCTCTCAGACGCCTAAACTAGCAACTCCCTTTTCCCTCGCCTCTCGAGAACGACAGTACCCTAATAAATAAAATATACTCCTATCAATCGCGAGCCATCGAATGAGAATACATATACGTATACATATATATACTTTCCCCGTTGTAAACCAAGCATGCAGCCAAGGCGGGCTTTTTTTATGCGCCCGACGTGCGCACGCGAAAGCAAATTCTCGGCGCCAGAGTCACGGAAGGAAGAGTGCCTATACAGGTATACGTATAGATGCACATACACACACGCACACACCGGATACTTGCAGACGGTCTTTTGAGTATAGTATATATAATACCGTTCGACGGCGCGTGAGTCTGTCTCTCTTTCGCTTGCTCGAACGTTTGCGTTTTATCACGCCGCAGCCGCGTGTATATTTATTATATTCCCGCGCAGAGCGCATTGACTTTTTTCCTTTCTCTTTCTCGCGAGCGCTATCACTTACTTATATGTATATATACGGCCTTACGGGATACTACACTTATCATCTCCACGCGCTTCTCTTCTCCATATGCATGTGGATATAGAGTATACCTACTGAGGGTACAGGTGTTAAGTAAACGATGTTTAGGTACGAAGTATCACGTGGGAAATGTAATTACGGTTTAATTGTAAAGGCGTACGTTAATCGAAAGTATTGTTCTCAGTTTTTCTTAAGATCTATGAGTATTTAAATGTAAATTCAAGATGCAAACCGAATCACATACGTTGCTCATATAAATCTACGGAATGGTGCGATTGTTTGTAACTTCTTTTTTTAGTAATTTATTGCTGCCATTAGCGGAGCGTGCGAAGCACATAAACGAGAGAGAGTGTAACATCTTCAATTTTTACGTAGCAAACCAGTCCTGTAATCCATATTATATTATGTCACGCATGCTCGAGTCTGCGGGGATATAAAAATCTATCTAATTTGGAGAGAGGGATTACCTATTATATAGATAACACTAGTATAGTAACCGAGAATTTGACAAATTCGGTTTTGCCCCAGTCTCTTCTCTTATTAACTTACAGCGTTTAATATATCAACCAACTTGTTTGCATAACACTCGGGGTTACCAGATGGCGATCTTCTTTCCTTGTCTCTCCCACGCAAGTGACGTCACGATCTTTGAGAGTATGTGAAACAAAAAGTCACGATCTGGCAACACTGATACAATACTATATATAAGAAATATGCTGATAAGAAGGTTCATAAACTGTAAACTATGCTTAACTGTAACCATCGGCCGAGGTTAAGAGTTCTAACATTGGAAATGTTGAGGAAATGCGCTTGAAGTGTCGGCGTCATCTGTATAGCCATATAGAAAACTTACTAGTGACAAGTCAGTCTAATTCAAACGAAATGGATAAAAATAGTATTCTTTTTTACAAGTTGGATAATATCTAGAAAACATTACTTTTTGAATGAAATCGTTCAAGGTCTCGTCGATTAGATATAATCAATGAATTGTCTAATCACGTTTAATAGGTAAAAAATTATAACATTTAGTAAAAACTGAAATTCAATAATTATTTCAATAAACTTTACACACTGAATGTAATATACGCTAGTATGCAGGTACTTGTACGTAAGTTCATAAGTTTATTAATATAATTTACTTATAGACTAAAAAGTCTTCGGGTCCGTTGTAGAGGTGGTACAGATGATCTACATTATTTCTTCGTGTAGGAAAATTATACCTGTTCTATATATAACGAACATAACGAGATTTAGTTCAAACGATTAATGTACCGACTTCGTTTATGAAATTCGTATGGAAAATGAAATCAATGTTTACATGAGTATCACATAATTTAAAGCAAAACTTTGTTTTGACTATGACGAAGCATCCCTTAGATGCATACTACTTATTAGTAGAACCTGTTTAAAAGAACAAAAAATAGATTACTTTAACGTCTAATTATAATTAATCATTACTTGTTGAACGTCATTCGGTAATATAAAAAGTTTAACAGTTATATATATTTTATTAACTAACCATAGTTTCAGATTTTATGTATGTAAGTTATAATGGAATAAAATGTATAAGTCATAAACTTTTAATTGATGTTCATCAAGTTGATAATAAGTAATAAATTATCTAATCCATTAACTGAACTAAATGAATCACGCAATTTAATTTGAAAATGACAGTTATTTTTTTCAAAAGGCGGCTATTCATTTTTGTCCAGCTTTTCATTTTTACTCTCCGCTGCATTTGTGTTGGTGGTTAGCGTGAAAGTGGTCTTTAAACTTTCGCAATCCCGAGCTCGGCCAATTTCTTTGGTTTACTTTAATGGGCAAAGTGATAAGTTCGTTTCGTTTTTCCAACTGCAAGCGAGTAAATGAACGCAATGATGAGGTATCGATTTTTTCACGGCTGGTACAGGCCATTGAAAATTGCCGTTTTCTCATAACGCGTCGTCGTAACACTGGAGAAGAAGAATGGCTTGCGATTTGTTTTCCGACATTCGAAAAATTGCCAACAGTTGGACTTGCAAAAGTATATGTGCGCAAAGAATAGCTAAATGATGCCATACTTTGCAAATCATCGTCCTTCTCCGATAATGCGTTTAGTTATTGTGAATTTGTAAAAAAAAATCACCTGGGATTACAGTGCCGTAAAAATTGACCCATTATATTAAAAAGAAAACTTAAGCTGGTCAGGGCTATTGTAACAACAAACATTTGATTAAAGCCTTATACTTATATCATTCTAATACATACTAGTTGACCGATAAAATCCTCTTACTAAATTTATTCATCTGAAATAATTGTTTGCACAATTCCTTAGAAAATGTTTCCTGTCAATTCAGATAACATGAATTCTTATGATTGATAGCCGAAAGTTGTTATAATAATTTCAGTAACTATATAGTATTTTACATTTACTTTGACTGATTTGAAGGTATCAATTACGGATTAACGTTGGTTCGACGAAATACATTATTATAGGGTCAGTTTAATCTAATCGTGTACATAATTTTAATTCGGTAATCTGCTATTTTCACTACTTAGTTTAATTATGACTGTAAATAATAGCAGGTATCTGATTAAATAATTATTCTGCGCTGTATTCGATACTGAAATAGAATATTATCGCAACTAAGCATTTCAGACAGATTATACGATGCAGGTATTATTAACCTTTAATCTAGCTTTAACAATTTTAGAAGTGGGCGGAAATTTTCATTAACAACTACCAAGAATTCAGCTTCTAATTATTTATTGTTACTACAACTCGTAACCAGTATTTTATTATTGAAGAAATGCTTGGAAAATAAAATTAGATTTTACCTTCATAAGCATAAATACGTGATCAGGAACTACATTTGTGACAGTAAAATTAATTTAATTTTTATATTTAAAGAGTGCATATAATATAGTATTTAGTCCAGGATTGTCTACTTAGAAGTAATTTAAAAATAATTAAAAATTATAAATTGCTACTAATCAATTGTTAATTTAATGTCTGCGCAATGAAATGCGAAGAATCGTGATTAAGGAAAAGAACGCAAATCAGTAGTAACATACCGTTAGCCGCTTTGTCTACAGCATTGTATTGTTCTTGCTTATTCGAGACACGTAAATAGACCCCGCCAGAGGATTCATTTCAGTTTGCGGTTTCTTAAGCTTTTACAAAGGAAGTGCAGTAAAATTGCTGTTACAGGCTAGTTATGGCGTTGATGTACAAACTTTAAAACTAAAAATTTTCTCTAAGATATTTCAAAGAATATATAACTTTTATTGCCTTATATGGAAACTTTGGCATGGATGTTTATTTTATCTTATTTTAATTATCACTTGACACAATGACCAAAAGACAGGTTGCACTAAGACACTTTCTAATCATGTTATAGTTATATTTCTTTCTTTGCGACATTAAAATTTAACTGCTATTGATGTATTCTATTATTGTAATAAGTATTTCTCACTATTTATTTTAATATTCTTATAACATCCTTATATCGAGTATACGGAGATAATGTTCTACATAAGTATTAAGAATTTCATAAAATTTAAAAATAAAAGCCTGTTTCTTCTTATCTTACCTATCTATCTCACTGATTACAAGAAAAATACCAGTTTCCGGAAAGAACTTCGATAAAAGTGATATATTGTACTTTGAAAGCCGGATCAATCGAACAAACAGTTTTTTTCCCACTAAAAAATTAATCACTCACTCACCCGCAACTTGTATACGGGACCTCACGAAAAAGCCCTCTCGACAAAAACCGCAGCGAGTTCAGTTCCGCGTTTCAGCGCGCGGCGTAACTGCGGCTATACAGGCCGCTACCGCCGCCGCCGTGTCTCACAAAGTCAGAGTCACGACGGCGGCGGCGGCGGCGCCGGCCAGGAAATCGGCGGCGATCGAACCGACCGACGGCGCGCATCGCTCCAAACAAATTAGCCGGATCGTGGCATTCCGTCCTGCGTTCCTTGGCCTCTAACTCAGCGTTTCTTTCTTTTTTACCGGCCCGCGCGGGCGCGTCACTATGACAACGAGGCGAGGGTTCGACAACCGCGAGCGCGCGACAGGTCGCCCGAACTGTAGCTTCTCGCTGATGGTATTCGCATGCCAGAGAGCAACGCGCGATTACTGTAGCGACGTATCGCCGGTGTACAGAGGTTGTGTATATTATGAGCATGTGGGTGTACGTATAGATAATACGGGTGTGTAGGTGAAGCGGGGCTATTCTTGCGGAAAAATCCGGAAATTGAGCGTGAAGTCGTGATGCGGAATTTCGAGATTGACGACCGAATGAGAGTGAGAGGATGGATAAGGACGGGATTTATGCGGCAGTAACGTCGGAGATTGGCCGTGTTTTGAATGCGCGAAGTGTTTTTTTTTATTAAAAAAGAAAATATAGCTATCAACTGCTGTATGAAATGGTGTAGGAAGAAAAAGCTATACTGAGACTTCCGGTGTGCCATAAATAAGAATGACAAGGATAAATTCCTGGCTACTTTACTCACTATGGAAGTACATTTTACGCCATAAAATTCAAGTGCCAATAACTTCCTCCGATATACCGTCTTTGTACATTGAATCATAAACAATTAAGAGCTGGGATGCTTATTACATTCACTATAACTTTCTGGACAATCTTCGAAGTGTATCGATAACCGCAGCAACAAATGACAGTACTTGTCTTTTATTTTTACGCAAATCATGCAACGATTTGTTATGTAAATTATAGCTAAAGCCATGTTCGAAAATTACTCCTATGGTAGCTCCCGTTGCTTATAATGATGGCTTACAGCTACGAAGGTTTTGCGTTGTTTCTCTCTGTTATTTTGGTTTTACGAAAATTATTGTAAAGCCTTTTTATAATTAATATATGTTGTTTTCTTTTTAACTTTTGTTTATTGGTGTACAATAATTTTGAATCTTGACATGATTTTAGGTGCCTTCGATTTTAAAAGAACGAAAAAAAAAATTAAGAAAATGGTAATGTCTTATTTACACGACACATCCGTGGTAGCAAATTAACCATATTATGGTTAATTTTGTATACCAGGGGTATTAAACTAAAATGCTATAATTGAAAAATCAACATTCACTTCACAAGAATTTGAATAAACATCGCGATCACTGTAAAGGCACAGCAAACAGTGCTATTTTGGGTTGACGAAAAAACTGTAAATTGCTCTGGTCAAGTATCGCACAGCGCTAAAATAACGATACAAAGGTAGTAGCAAGATATTTTTAAACTCGTAAAAAATTCCTTTCGTACATGTCAAGGTATTACAGGTCATAGATTATTCCACGCCGACCATACTCACTCTGTATTTTTCATAAATTATGCATCAAAATGTTCTGTATTTGACTCAATCTGAAAAATTAGATTTCCCTTGTCAACGTATAAGTTTTACCTTTAACAAACCGAATTATCCTCTTGACAAATCATTTGCATCAATAATTCTAAAATCTCACAGAACATAAGAATAAGCAAAATTCGTTAACCCAAACGCGGCCCCGCGCTCTCGCTATTTCTAACTCAGTAGAAAATAAATCCTCAAAACAATCTCGAAGCCGGCATTACCATATGCGCGCGCGCGTGCTGGTGCGTGTATATCACTAGCGCGATTCATATTCAAAAATATACAAAGCAGTCGGAACGTCAGCTGTATGAATGAATAAAGGGCGCGTTATACGGAGACACTCATACTCGTAAGCGGGCACGCGCGCGCATCATCCCGCGAGAGAGCACGTTATACGCCCATTGTGTGTGCGCGCAACTCCCCCGCTCTGATCTTTATCCCTATTTTTATTTGCCGCGTCTTCTCGCTCCCTCCTTTTCAGCCTTTGCCCCCGTTGCGCGCAACCAAGCCCCTCATTACTTCTATTCCCTGGTTAAGGTAAACATCGTCGTCGCAGGGTAGTTCAACCTCGCCCCCTGACCCCAACACAGATAAAGTTTGTACCCGCGCGCGCATTTCATTACTGGGCCGCGGCGGCTGCTCTTGTCGACGTTAAAAAGAGATCGATATATACAAGTAGCTTTGAAATATTTTACGGCAGCTATATAAGGCCATAATCCGTCCGCTCGCGCGGGGGGTTATTGAGGTGAGCGTTTAACGATCAGGTTTCTCAGAAGTCATTTTAAAATTGTAAAAATTCAAATTGAAGATAAGTGCGTGTAAAAATAACGTTTAATAAGTACTGCTGATTATTACGGATATTTTTATTTCTAATGCGAATATAATAAGTTTGGTTTTTGGGCGACGAAGCTTTAGAAAGGCAATTACAAACGTCGAAAACGCAAGATAAATAGTGGCACGGGGGGAACGAAAATTTATCACTACGCTGTAATTTGAATTGCATGCAGAGAGTGTAACGTATGTACCGTTGGTACCATTACCTAAATTGGAGTAGAGCGTTTGTACAAAGGTGCATTGGAAAATCTTTGAACCGTTTCAATCGAATTTCTTGTCACTTTCCTAAAAAACATACCATAATTGACATGTTAATCCTTATCACTGTTTTTAATATTAACATTTTTTTACAGAAAAACATCAAACAAAATATATGTCTCTCTATAGTAAGTTACAGTAAAATTAGTATTTTAGAGATTTCGACTTGCCCATTACGATCGCACCTCATTAAAATTTTACCCCGTAACATAGTTCTACATTCCAAAGTTTTGTCAAGGCTTATATAATGAACCATGATTCGCTAATCAAAGACGTCGTTCGGGAGACATCGCACCTCGCGAACTCCGCGAAAATGGAACACAGCAGGTGAAATCCTCAGAGTCTCCGTCTTAATCACGCAGCGTTCATCGCAGCAGCATATAACCACCATCAACTCGCGTAGAAGTCAAAACGGCGTCTCGGTACGAAAGCGACGTGTAAGTCCCCAGATGCATCCGTGTGGAATATCTATATATGCTTCTCGCGGCACCTTCGCTCTCTCTGTGTCTCGAAATTCAAAACGACTCCAAGCGCGCCTTGTTTCCTTTCATCCAGTTTCCAATATAGCGCGGGTTTTGTAACCATCTGCGCGACGGCGAAAGCTGCAAACGCCGCGCGAGTGCGGAAGACTTCACGCGGGCTCTTAATAGGCGCGATTATGCCGAGTCGCGTCGTTTGGGAATCGATCATGACGTTTATATAGGCACGTAAAACTCGTGGAGAAAATTTTCTATGGAGGACAGTGTTGAGAACCGTGACAGAAACTGGTTTACGTATCCCCGGATACGTGTATATGTATTACATTAAAAGCATCGTGCGCTATAGCCGCGATAGAGAGAGAGAGGACAGAACGCGAGGATCGATTATTTTGGGTGTTGCCGTTCGAATTTTTCATGAGTTCCTTTGTACAGTTACTTTATGTGAGTTTATATTATAGCTTCCCGTAATGTCGCTGCGATTCTCGACGACCTGTATATATATATAATTCAGAACGTAGTGCACCGCGCTTTTTATATATATGGTATATAATTATTTTATAATTCAGAGCGATCAAGGTTTCGTACTACATTTCGTTCGAGGCAAATTCTTTAAATCTGCAGGCCGGATTGTGCAACTGACTGATCTGGGGCAGTATCTAACTAGGTTAACAGGTGCGAGGATTGGCCCCTACGGGGCAGCGATTGGCTGTTTTCGCATCAATTTTCTCCTCGTCGTTTCTTTTTAGATAATGTGTAATGAAACAGTTCTCGCGAACTCTATACGCATGTGGTCATTATAATATATACTTGTAATCATCACGCTGAATCATTTGTATACAACGATGATGATAAGATCACGATTAGATTCCCCTAGCCCTGTTATTATAATAGTCGTAAAAGCAACTCTATACGGCAAATGTGAATCGTGAACAGTCGATAATGTACGTATATTATATAGAGTAAAGAAAATGGGATTGCTCTCGAAATTCCTTTAGTTTCAAGTGTCACGGTACTCATTGCAATCTATACGACTAGAAAGAGCGCCAGCGAGCGTATAAAGCTCTACCATAACATACATAGCATGATTTTGCTACAATTATTTAGTTACACTTTTAAAACAATATTTGTAGTTATTGCATTACACCGTATGACCATGAATATGATTGTAACTTTACGCTAACGATATATATTTTTTTAAACCATGCCATACACTGAAAAATCTACAACTCAAGCAATATTTTAATAAACAAATCACCTCGAAAAGCTGCTTCCTCAAGAAACTGCAAAAATCAGCACCTCCAGGACGACCGACGGGCCAACACACACGCACAGGTCGACCAATCTTTCCGACTTTTACAGTTTTTTCTCACTCGAACGAAACTTGACGGAGCGCGCGAAGGATTCGAAGGCAGATAAGTCGTCGGCGCGCACTGGCACACTATCCCTAACCGGACCGCGCGCTCACGCTCTCAGCAGAAAGAAAGAGCCGATGGCACGTGTGTATGTATGCGAGATATGTGTGTATAGAGACACGGCTCGCACCTGACTGTCCGGCCGCCGCCGCCGCTCTTTCACCGGCGATCTCCTGCCGGTCGTATAGTAGCACACTTACGAAATCGACTCGGAGCTCTGCGCGCTCACTCGCTATAACGTATACACATGAGGCGTACATATATACATACCGGCAGCGACCACCGCGTGCACGACGTGTGTATATATAGGTATATATGTACGCCGCGCGCGATTGAGGTCGATGCCGCCGGTCGCCTGGCTGCGTGTCCGTTTCGCGCGCTACCTATATATACATACATACATACTCGTAAAAAAGAGAGTAGCCGCGCGCGGAACAATCGATTCCCGTGCGCCCTGGGACATTGCGGAGAGACCGCGCGCGCGCTGGTTGTTATGGCGGGTGGAGGTGTCGGTGTTCCGCTTCGGGAGGGCTAATTCGGGGCATTTTTCGTGAATTGGGAGGGTCGGAGCCTTTTATGCGCGCGTGCGCGCGCGCGGCGGTCGTATGTGGTTAGTCGAAGCGCACGCAAGCGGGTCTGATGTGGAGCGCTATTTTCCATATATGATTTTCCGAAGTGATAACGTTAAAAGGGTGGTAGGTATCTTGATTTGGGGGAAATTTCGTATGCACTAGTGTAGACAGCTATGAGTGAATCATTGTCAGGGAAAAATTTTCTTTCTTTTTTTTTTTTGTTAATCCATTGGTATTTTTACGTTACGTTTTCAATTTAATGGCAATATTTATTCTCTGTTTATTTCAAAATGAAACATGCATAAATATTAAAAGTTTACATTGTATCCAATGATATGGAGGGCCATTACGATGATTAGCCCCTTTCAGCTTTTCATTAAAAATGCGATTCTGGATGCATTGTAAAGTTTATTTCAACATATAAAAAAAAAAGTATAATTAAAAACAAACAATCAGTTAAAAATGATAAACAAATAACGCAGGTTATATAAGAGCAATCAATTTACCGCCTCCAAATATACATATTTAAATGTACAGTAAATGTACATATTTACTGTTTGTAATAAAAACCATCGAACTAATTCATAAGACCTAATATTTACATAAAATAATATTTATTATAATTATTTTGTACAGGTTTTTCAAGTCATCATAATTATATCATATATTGTATAAATGTGAATAATTGTTCTCTTACATCTGTTGTTAGAATTACAAACGCAATTATCTAAAATTATGTCAGCCACCTCTTTCAAGCTAAAACTAAATAACGTAAAGTACTCTACACTCTCGAAAACCTTACGTCGGTGTTAACGAGCTGGTTTTTACAAACACGTTTAAAAAGTTTTGCAAAGCTCCACCTCGCCAAGTAATTACTCGTATGTGCACGTTGAGTGTGCTTCATATACGCTATCGCGCAAACAAACATTGCCGCCGCGCGGGCTTTAAGTAGTGCTTCGAGCGACCACTGCTGGAGGTCGCTTGAATCAGCACGTTTTCGTCAAAGCACATGGGCTCTGATCAATACTTTACTCCGCTGGTAACTTACTCGAACGTTGATAATTTATCCTACAACGCAGTGTCAAAAAGAATGAGCGTATTTCGCATAAAAATTTGACGATCTTAAATATAATTCTAATTAAACATACCTGTTGAATAACATAAAAATGTTTAATATGCAAATATTTTAATAAAATTTATTCTGAAATCTTATAAATCGTTGGAGTCATAGCTACAACTATCAATGTAACGTCATAATCGCTGGGAAGTAGAATTTTTGCTAATATTGCTATAGCTGACTCACGTATATACGTTACAGGAAAAACTAGATAGAAATTCATTTGCTGGCAAACAGCAGTAGTGATAAGTCAGTGCATTAGATTCATTGCGTTGAAGGAGTTTTACTATACTATCATTGTCAAACAGGTTTGATAAAATATATTATTATTTTATGATTTTATGATTGTCAAACATGTTTAAACATTATATTGATAATAATCCCATGTTTGCTTACGCATAAAAAGTCTGTGTTATACCTCGAATACATTAATAGATCGAAAATATTTGAATTATACTTTGAAGTAAAAACTTTTCATTCGTAGAAATTGTATATAACATATTATATCATTAATATGTAATAGCATAAAATTATGATTTACATATATGAGCTTGGTAATAACTGCCATTTGCATATACGCAATGACGCGTGTGTATTACACAGAAATTAGAATCGTTATTGAGAGTATAATCGATCATCATATAGAGAAGTTAATCGAAGCGATAACATAAAGTATTAATAGGTATACAAAGGGAATTCATGATGTAAAACTGAATGAATTTGTGCAGACGAATTCATATGTGCGAGAACGCAATAAATGTCCGTACCATATTATCGGTGTATATAAGATTTATTTATAGTTTAAAAAATTTGCATTATTCAGCTTATTTCTTTGAAATAAATTATATACTTCTTTCCATAACAGAAAACAAAATATATTTAGACTGTAAATAATGCGAAGAGCAATATTTTGCATAGTTTCGTAGGTGCTTTATATACTAACTAACCAAATACAGGAGTACCGTTTAAAAAAGTTAATTTTTCAAAATCAGTGTCTATCAATGTCTAATAATCTATAATTATTATCTTAAACGTTTACCAGAGCGCTATTTATCGGCAAGTATAATAACACGCGTTCTACAATCTCAATGCTATATATTCATTATTTTTATAAATAAATCAATATGTTTAGGGTCGTCAAAAGTTATTATTAAACGGAATTTTATATTTGCTACGTCCCGGCGAAATACGTGAAAAAAAAGAGGAAGCCAAGGCATGCGCAGACGGCTGACGGCTGAGTGGCGCATGTGCAAAAATTCAACAGCGGCAACACGTTCACAGCTTCACGAGGCGCGCGTGGCAAAAGTGTAATTAAAGATGCGACGCGGACTCGATTGGTCAATCCGGCGCGGATGCGAGAGAAAACAGTGAAAAGTATATAGTGACGTAACGCAGTGAGTGAAATATAAGCGGTGTGATAACGCACAGTTATAACGAGGAGGCGCCGGTGAAGTTTAGTTTTATAAGCTCCCGCAGCGCTCCAGAATCAACATGTCGTTTTTTGCCTGTTGCTTTCGCCGAGTAAGTCATGTGCCTTTACGCTTATCCTTGTGGTTACTGTTTTCTGTATACATTAAGGTTTTTTTATTCTGCTGCCTTATATATTAATACGTGAAAATGTCTTAATACATATTTATAGATTAGATGCAAGTTGATATGACCGATTTAACGTATATGGGTGCGTAAAAACGTTGGATAGTAAAATTTCTTCCTAATTTCACTTATTTAAACGAGTTTCAAGTGTTATTGATTACTTTTGCTGCTTACTTTTTGTAACTTTTGTAATGCCGACAAACTTGAATAAAATAAATCTTTTTATTGTTATTTAAGAGTTAGATTTTGTCTTTTAAAGTCATTATATTGCTCCTTTTGTACATAAAAACATCTTCAAAGGAATAAGTAATTCACTCGTGGTTCATATTATAAATTTCCACCAAGTCAATTTATCTATAAACATGTTTTTTTTTTCTTTAAACATACCACGGTATCGCGCTAGATGCCTGTTCAGAAAAAGTTACTCTGGCTAACTAGAACAATCTGTAAAATAAGTCTAAATAAAATTAATTTGTCATAGATAGGTTGTCAATTATTTACCATAATACTATAAAACCAATAATAATCAATAGATTCCAAAGCAAAATAAAGTCTATTTGTCTTTATAATCTGATTATATTTTCATCCTTCGAAAGAACCTTATATTTATAAAACTTTGAAACTTTTTGTACAGAAAATTTATATCTACGACCAGTCCATATGTTCACTTCAGATATATCGCAGTTTATTGCGGGTACGCGGATGAGTTATAGTTCGATCCTATATAAAAGTGCAAAAAAAAAAGTTGCTTATTTTTACATCGCGTTCAAATCGTTTCATACAGTGATACTCAAACTTTCACAATAAAAGAAATATATATGATTTCAAACACTTTACTTCGTATAACGCATATATTCTTTTCTAAAAGTATGTTTCTTTATTTATTTTGTGTTAAAAAATCAATTTGATGAATTAGTTTTTCAATGAAATTATATACGTATTAAGTATTATTAATTTATTTACATAAATAAACATTGAAAAAAAAACAACGAAATTTTCTGGCGATGACAAACAAGCTTCATTTTGTAGCGCATGTAAATGTGATCGATACAAAGGGCACAACTCAAACGTGAAAAAAAGAAATACACGCAATGCAAATATAAAATTTCGCCAAATGTTATACAGCTATATATACGCGCAGAACGATATCAACCGAATCGCGCGCGAAATTTTCAAAAATAAACACAGTTTAGTCCTTCCCTCGGCCTTCCGCTAATTGGCGAGTCTCAACCCATGTGTGCGCCGCGTCCCTCGCGATGGCAGCCCCTAAAACGCGTTTGGAAAGGCACACATAATCGCACACAAGTACGCATCATCGGAGTCACACGTGTGCACGCACCTCTTGCTCTACCCATAATCACACGTCGTCCTCGAATCTCAAGGATGACGACGGACATACGCTACACCCGATGACGGGAAAAACATTGATTGACACACGCGCACGCACACACGGGGGGCATGCCATCACACACCCCTGTCGTTGAGCCGGACAAAATTCGCCGTGAATGCAAAAACGCGACCCTGTGCACCTTACCGTCTCTCGTCCATGTATAATACATTATACTTTTATATACGCGGACGACACACGCGCGTTCGCGCACCTACACGTGGGATTGCGATATATGCATGACGCGCTCTCTCTGATCTCTCACATATACACACACACACATACAGTGAACCACACACATACACGGGGATAGGGTGAATGGATAAATTTTCCGCTACTTAGCGGATTTCATGCCCGAGTGTCAAAGGCACCGCCGGCCTTGCTCCAATCGCCGCCTGCGTTATTAATAGAGAAGAAGAGCAAGAGAGAGAACATGTATACACGGATGGTGCCCGCCTGCTGTGCTGCTAGCGTTTGCAGCCGACGAGAGAGAGAGAGAGAGAGTAGAGCACATGAGACTATGTAGCTGCCAGCGAGATGATAGCGCTCGCGAGCGCACACACACGCTATATAGGTGGTAAACTTTTTGCGGATGAGTTTTTCCGCGGATCAATCCTCCTCGCGCGCATCATGCGCCGGGGGGCTTATATACTCGCGTGCATCGATTTATCGAAATACGCTCGCGCGATTCACGACGCTTTCGAGAAAAATTATCAGGAAATTCACAATATATACCCCTCTCGCGCGTATAGAAGTATGGCCGATTATTGTGATTCTCGTATATGTAGAACGGAGATATCGTCGTTTCGCAATGCTGTATGGAAAAATAAACAACTTGCTGGCTCTCTCTCTCTCTCTCTCACACACACACACACACACACAGTGAAAATTTTACCGAGATGCTATACGGTAATATATAGAGATACACTGTAAC
Source organism: Torymus sinensis (assembly GCA_030522985.1). Taxonomy (NCBI): domain Eukaryota; kingdom Metazoa; phylum Arthropoda; class Insecta; order Hymenoptera; family Torymidae; genus Torymus; species Torymus sinensis. The sequence goes on along the minus strand of JAPYZP010000156.1, from coordinate 16,686 downwards.
TGAATTTACGCATTCTCGGATAATTAATTGAATATGATGTACAGGCGGATACTAATTACCTTGTTAAAATCTTCACCGGGACGACAGATAATTAATTAAAAAGAAATGTAATTTTCCACGTTGTTGTCAATCCAGGCTTCTTACATAATCGTCCTTGTCTCCTACTTATATAGAAAAACATCTCAATATATGAACTAAATCGACTCAAACAGCGATAGGTATAGTGATCGTAACAAGCATCTCCTCCCTTTGCAGCGAGCCCGCCGCTCGGAGAGCCACCACATGCTGCGCGACCCGCCGGAGATCTCCTGGGAGAATACCCTGGGCGCGCCGAACGGCGTGCCCTTCGACGACGAGACGAAGGACCTGCTGCGAGGATGCCTCGACGTGCGCATGCCCACCCCGACGACCCTCACCGAGCTCATCAAGCGCAGCGAGGGCTTCCCCGTGCCATTTCCCGTTGGCACTGTGCGCTGTCGCGCTCTGCGCGAACGCGGCATCGGCATGGACACCCTCGAGGTATGTACATATTTGACCCGATTGCTCGAGTTAGCGCATAAATCTAGCCAACACGCGGTACTCGCGTCTGATGATGTGTTATCGGAAAACTATATGGTTATAAATGTAAAATATCATTTCATTAAACTTAATTTGTACCCGATATTTTAAATACGGAATTTGTATAAGGGTACATGAGTAGGGGAGGCCCGGGCAAGACGGTACGCCGGGACAAGACGAAACATCTAATTTTCTTGGATATTATAATAGATGGCGGGGGGGGGGGGAGTCGCGCGGTCGCGCTTTCGTGTGCTCGGCGGTTTTTGATAGACGTTTGTATAGTACAACATTTGAACTTTCAGAATCTTTTTTTATCATTGAAATCGGACCATCCGTGGGATATCTACAGCCTCGCTCAAAAATAGCCTACTAAAAAATTCAAACCGCAATTGTGCAAAAACTAATAATCGCACAGCGCCTAGTTTTCACATAAAGTACATATGAATTACTATCAATTTGCAAGAGATATGCGCTACATCTTTAAAAATGGCGGAGATATAAATTTTTGAATAAACGCTGATTTTTTTCGGTTTTTCAGATTTGTTTCCGTTCTTAATCATCCGATCGTTCGTTCATTCATTTACTACAATTTATCTCATTGGACCATCAAGATTGGTCCATTAATTTCGGTTTTATAAGCAAAGAACAAAAAAAAATCGCCTTTTTTGCATTACATTGTTAATAACAAATAGATGAAACAGCTTTGGTAGTCGAGTTTATATCCCAATTATACTGTAGATTATTCGTAGGATAGAGCTTACCGTTTGCGCCCCCTATTTATGTCACAAAATAACCTATATCTATTTTATATAATTGGCCTATATCTATTTTACGGTTTATGGGTTACAATTAGAATACCAAGAAAGAAAATGATCCTTAGAAGGTCTGCCTACAAAGAGGTAAATTTTTCTTTTAATTATTATAATAATAAGAAGTTGCTTGAAAAAGTATTTTGAATTGTAACAAACCTTAATACACATATGAATGAAAGTCAAAATTTTGTATAAGAATATGGTAGAACATTTCATTGATTGTTACGTTTTTTTTTATTATTATTGTTTTATACGATTGATATATATAATAATTCAAATTAAAAAATATACCTTAGCAACACTCAACATATGTCCATCGTATGTCCATATGTAATATACACGGTCAGTATCGGGCACAATGAAGTGTCCAAAATTGAGCAAAAAAGACATTATTTTCTTTTGAATAATACTCAGCCACCAAGTGGTTTTATCTACACGGAGACACGAAGACGTAGAAATTATTAAAAAAAAAAGTATTAGAGGAGACCCGGGCAAAATATTATAATAGATGGTATTAAAACAATAGTGAGAATTAATTAATTTATTTATTTATTTATTAACTGAAGAAAAAGGGCCTATGAGATGAAAGTATGAACACTGGGCTTCATTTTTATGTACCAGAAATCGACTCTCAAATGCACGCGAAAATCCGTTTCCCGGAGGGTGTGGACTCTCCTTGTTAGTTCTAATACAAAGATATCTAGTATTCTATCGGCCGCTCAAGTATAAAGGTAGCAGTGACCCTCGTCGAGCCCTTCACGGTGTCACTAGGATAAGGCGATTAACACCCTGGAGAGAGTTTCGCGAGCCCGCGAAATTAACGTAATCGCGGACCACCTTTTCCTTAATTAAATATATTTTTTATTTCTTATTCTTAATTTTAGTTTATTACTCTACCGTTTGTTGGAAATTATTTTATTTTAAACACATTTTCTTTCCAATTTTTTCCTAAACCTAATCATCTCATGCTCGCCGACCGCTGACCTTCCATCACAGTAAATAACGTAATTTTATTATTTTTTAATTTTTCGTTAATACAATAATAATAAAAAACGTAACAATTAATATAAACGTTCTACCATATACTTATAAAAAATGTTATCGTTAATTCATACGTTATTAAGGTTTGTTACAACTCAAAATTCCGTGAAAAACCAAGGTGGCCAGAACCGGCCAATACTTTTTGTAGATCGCGAAAAACGAACTTTTTTCACCCTTTTGTAAGCGGGCCTTTCCTTTCTTGGTATTCTAATTTTAGCCCGTAAAATCAAAAGTTATTGTTGAAGATGCTATATTATGGGTGCCACCACAAGGCGACTCTCCCCTATTTGTTGTTCAATATCGAAATGGTGTAAATAGAGGAGGGGGATGGACGGATATAGTCTCGGGAGATGGAGCCGATGGTACATAATAATTTAATATCGGCGTTTGTATGCTCTTTTCTTCTTTGCGATGGGGGATCGAAGGAGGAGGGTATATAGGGAGGAGGAGGCTGCATATGAGTTGATCGGATGAGGCAGGCAAAGGTTTGGCGGACGGATGAGCCGATATTTCGTTTGATTGAGACGCGCCCCCGATGGTTTGCCTTTTTAATGGGTTTAACGGGGGGGTCGAGAGGCGAGCGCGCGCGTGGGCAGAATATCTCACGTGAGTTATATACGAGTATAAATCAATGTTTATGCTTTGGAGATACACATTGTATCGCAAATTAAATTATTACTGTACGAAGATATCTATATATGTTTTCTTTGATTTCGCGTACTTCTACGGGTAAAGCATTTGGTTCGATTCATCATTTTATTAAGCTTGTTCTGTGCCGGGAACGAGAGGTTACTTTTCCCGTTACGATGAAGATCGATCTAATCTACCTGAAATACTCCATTCATCAATTATATTTATTCCATCGAATTTCCCGTTTCGTGTTACGTAAACGAAATAATACACTGCTCAGATCTCATTCTTCGGCATAAAATGCTCTTTTACAATATTCAATACATCGGCTGGCTATTATTTGATTACGTTATAGGAAATGAACAAACTCTTTTTACATAAAACCAAAATATACGACTATTTATACACCAATGACGTGCAAATACAGCAGCACTTACGAATGTGTGGTAGCATAAAAATCCCGTTAATATATATACATACGTAAGCTCGGTCAGAATTGGCCGGCACGGATATATCGATGCGCCACACCTGCGTATAACCCATCGCACAGTGTCAACACGCATATGTCTATCTATTATTAACTATACACATGGTGACGTGCAATATGTATATATTTACACATATTGCAGCTGAACGCGAACTCGGTGTACCCGCTGATCCACGAGGCGACGCTACCCCTGATCGCCGGCTACCTCAATCACAAGCGGCAGCACGGCAGCGCGGTCGAGCGCACCCTGTACAAGGACATGGGCCTGGTGGAGTTCGTGCAGCGGCTCCTCGACAAGCGGGCCATGCAGTTTTACGGGGCGGACGACAGGTACGCGCTGATGGACGGGAAGCAGGGCTCCGGTAACTGGGAGCACATCGGCACCGAGCGCGAGAAGGAGCCGCTGGTGAGATCATGCTTGTACAGTACGATACTTCATCGCTGTAATTATATGTACGTGTGACTGCGTGTGGTGAGAATCCGCTCTCGTCATTGTTTGGATAAGTTTTTTTTCTTTGTTTTAAAGAGTTGAGATTGAGTGAGAATTATATACTTTACATGATTATTTGTGTGGATATATTCCGATATCGTTTTAATTTTAATTGCCTCGCACGTGTTACGTAATTAATTGTGTTACGGTCATTGAAATATTCATTCATGAACATGATTTTAATTATATATAAAGATAAAAATATACGCGAGTGGTCCGTTTAATGAAAAATACATTCTATGTGTACTCATTATTCAGCGGAAACGACGCTGTCATTTTTCTTATCTGAGATGGATTAATCTGAAATGATGGAATATACTTGTTAAATAACATTCAATATATCGCTGTAGTCATTTGATATCATTCGCAAACAATTTATATTCCCTGTCATCGTTCTCATTATTGATTTTCTTATTACTTAACTCGTATATCCCGCAATGCGCTGACGTCGTGGTTTAAAATGCAAGCAAAATAATACAAGAGATGATTTTTTCATAACAAAATCCAAATATAATAATAGGCGCTCAAAATCAAGTCGGTATAGTTTTATATGTTATCTATGAAGGCGATCGATCATTCTACAGAGATTATACTACCTGTTGTTTTGGTTTCAATGTCAAAGGCCATTAAAATACAATAATAATTCAGAAAGCATTTAGCAAATAGACGCGCAGACAAATTAAAACAACAGCGTTTAGCGTGGCAAAGCCATGAACCCCTATTACGCTTTATACCCGCAGTGTGTGTATACATATTTCCCATGCGACACAGCCGTGCACGTGCGGCTTTCCTTAATAGGGGGGGAGCCCAATTTGTTAAATAATTATACTATACAGCAGCGTTCCGCGCGCGCGTGCGCCTCTGTAATACACTCGGAGGTAAAATGAGCCTCCGAGCGCGCGTGCAAGCATGCATGCATAGACCAAACGTTCGCTCATCCTCCAATTATCTTCTCGCGCGCAGGTCTTAGCCTCGTGTCTGTCCTACGACGAGATAAAGCTATCGGCCACGATAATAGTATCCTCGCACACGGAATTCATCAATGACGGCTCGCGGGAGAACAGAGGCGTCGTCTGCGACGATCCCGACTCCATACAACCCCGTGGCGTCGTAATGGGCGTCGTGGGAACGAGGTCGGTAAACTCACCTCTCCTCTCTTTTATTCAAACGCACATTTGCCACGCTCCTAATTTAATATAATATGAGCATTGCGATAATTCAGCGTTTGATGCTTTCAGGTTCGAGAAAGCAAAAGTGATGGAGTACCAGGATATTCTCATAACGCACGGGCAGAATAATATAGATAATGGGTAAACTCTATAATTATATTGAACTTTTAGTAGGTAATTGACGGTTGTAATGAAATTGCGTTTCGCGTGATGCAGTTACGGCTCCATACCGGCGGAGAGTACGAACGAGGACAAACGGGGCTTACGCTGTCTGTGGGCGCGCTTCTACGGCGACGATTATCATCCGCTGTACGACGAGGCGATGCGCAGAGCGAAATCAAAGGACAACAGACGCTACATACCGCTCACCGGACAGATAATATTCGACGCCGAGAATTACATGAAGAGGACCCTGATGTCCGTCGAGATGATACTGCTCGAGGCGAACACCCGCGCCGAGAACCAGAACACCACCTCCTTCCTCCACGTCGTTGGCTTCGGACTAGGTGAATTTCATGAATGACCAATGAACAAAGTGTGTATATATACGCTATTACACCCTTTGTCCTAATTATTCAGGAGTATGGAAAATCATGCACGACCAGGAGATCTACTTCCTGAAGACTTTCGAAATAGCCCTGCGCAAGATGAACAAGAAGCTGAAGTACGTGTCGGACATCATGTTCTCGTATTTCAGGCAGCAGAAGTGCGGGGGCGCCGGCAACGGCGATTACCTCGGGGGTACGTTTCAATAAAAGCCTTCGACAACTTTCAATTAACGCCCGGTGAAATACCCCTGTCTATGTATATGCACGCACCCCGTGTGTTTTAATTATACTTGTAGATATCAGAATCCATTTCGCTCTGCGGGAGCCCCAGACGAAGCTGTTTCGGTCCAGTGACGCCAACAAATTGTTAATCGTCACGTACGCGGCCGACGGTAATTCTTATCCTGGTGGGTCGAATTTTACTATTTTTCTTTCAAAGTACCTACATATCACTTTACGCTTACGCGACGTTTTTCAATTTAACGCCTGTTTTTAATTAATTACAAAAGAAACGACTAAAACTTTGTTCAAATATGCATTGAATAATATCGTTCACATTTTACGAAGTTCTATATATATAATCTTTATGTTTTAATGTCTTATTCGAAAGAATCTATATACATCTGCGCCTTTTGCGATAAATTAATAACAGAAATTTGAAAAAAAAAACAAAACCACGCAGGAAACGAATTCTGGGGCAACTACCTGACTGCCAGCGGTGATCCTGCAGCGGCGTGTAGCACCCAGATTGCCGAGCTGCACAATCCGCGGATCAATTCGCGCTGCTGCGGCGGCAGTTTGCACGTAGCCTCCCCCGAACACGGTATTGTGCACATAGGGGATTACGCGAAGCTTCATCTTACGTAGGTATGTATAACGCTCATTGTTTATTCCCGTCCATTAACTTCTCATTCTCAGCGCGAGAATCTCCCCAGGTAGTACACACATTATACAGGTATATAGATAATAGAGTCGCGGGGAAATGCGCATTTTGCCGGGAGTGCGAGAAAAAAAGAAATTAAACGTAATTTTGCATACCTATATACCATTCGAGAAGCACAGTTTCATTTTGAAATATGATTAACATGTAAACGAGAGTTTTCACTTCTGAATCCAATTGGAGGGGCCGGTAAAGTGTCGGAATTTCAATTTCGAGAACTCAAATCCATTCCCATTATCTTTTCATAACGCAAGCGCTACGCCATTATACTGCAGCGCTCGCAGGTATATATAGAGCAAGTTTTAATCACGGCTACTTAGTACCCATTAGATTTCACAGCATGAATGTAATAATACCGTGAGTAATCGGCAAGGAGCTGCACGGCCATCGAAAGGGATATACCTGCCTAATTAAACTCGTAAAAATAGAAAATATATGTCATTGCCAAAATTGAACAACGCGGTTCTTGCCCTTTTCAAACCTGCCCCACTCCCGCTATATAACAGGCAACACACATGAAAGCCCTGCACATAACAATAATCAAGCCAGCACAGATTAATTAATATCCTCCTCTCGCTGCGAGATACACACACTGCATGTGTATACCTTATAACACACGCGCGCGCCCGCGCGGTCGCATAATATGCGCAGGGCCAGATTAGCCCGCTGGGCACGGATCAGCAGTCGAGGAGGCCGTCGAGGTCGCCGCGCAATCAGCGCAGCCGCAGCGCCGACGTCGACTGCCTCAAGAAGTACACGGGCCGGAAGTTCGAGCAGCGTCGGCACACCGAGGCGGGCGAGGTCTCGCGCTGGATACCCCTCTCGAAAGGCTCGATGCGCTCCACCCTACCGACCAAGGATCACACGCTCGCCTACGGCAGGGCCCTGGCCAACGCTAAGAGCGGCTGCGGCAACACCGACCACGACGAGACCAGAGAGGGTAACAAAATTATGTATATAAGCGTCGCGATGTTGACTTTTCATTTTTCCCTTCTTTATTTTTGATTGATTGTAAAAGTCTAGTTGTTTGAATGCGCTCTTGCTGGACTGCCAACTTTGGCTTCGAATAGAGTTCAAAAATGTTTGTGATTTTGTGTACAGGCACACGTTACTATGCAGATTGCTCGATGTTTGTTTGATCAATAAATGTAATTATGAACAAAAATATCTCAAGCCTGAAGTATTCATCGACTCAACATACGTATAACAAGAAAAATAACGCAAGTTTAAAGGCAGAAAACATGTAAAGATTTGTGTGGATAAAACTGGAAAGACTCTCTGTAGATTGTTACCATTCTGTTATATTGTAATTTGACCATTTTTTATGTTTTATTCATATATTATAGTTTTGATTGCCAAGAGACCCTTTCAATAGAAAAAAAAAACAATCTATGACCCTAAAATGAAATTTAAATTTTTTCTAAAATTTACTGACAAGGAGAGTGTCACACACATGAGAAACTGATTTTGTCGTGTCTTTGAGAGTCGATTTCTGTCATCGAAAAATGAAACCCAGTTCTCGTATATAGTTTGTTTAAACTGTCCTTTTTCTTGCGATATAAGTCATCTAATGTCAAATATGCTTTTTCTTATTCAAAAATGGTATTCATAACTCTGCAAGTACTTTCGTTACGCAAATAAGCAGAAAATGTTATAAAAGTAGCTATATATATAAAACTTTAATTTGATCTTTGATTCGTAAAAAATGTTAATTCATCAGAAGGTTATCAGCAACCACAAATAGCGTAAAAAATTGAGTAAAAATATCTCTAGAAAAATTGTTGAAAAGAAGGAAAAATTTCAATAATTTTTTTATTCTAAATATTTGATTGGTAATATTTTCCTATGAGAAATTAACATTATTTTACGAATCAAAGCTTAAATTGAAGCGTTGACTTTTATAATCGTATCTGCTTATTTCTGTAACATTAAGTACTTGCAGAGTTATGACCAATAAAATATGAATCTCGCGTTAATATAATGTAAATACAATGAAAAATTTAACTTTCAGCGAAAAAAGGTTATTACAACGCAGCGGTGGAGCGGAGCTCGCCGCGTCGGCGCACCTTCGACGGTCCGGATCTCGTGGAGACGGGCAAGGTGAAGTGGCTGCCGACCCTGACCCGCTACCGGTCCGTCTACACCCAGGACGAGGAGAGCCCGCAGCGTCGGCCGGCCTGCCGACAGGAGCGCAGCCACAGCGCCGACGTCAGCTTCATCCGTCGCGACTCGATGTGGAATCCACGCTGGAACGAGCGCTGCGTGAACTTCGGCGAGCACAAGCCGCTCATCTCCTACCGCTGGATGCCCGAGACCGGCATCTCCATGTCGCGCTACATACCCTCGCCTCTGGCGCGGCGCACCAGCGAGGGCGACAGATACAGACCGCTGACGAACTCGGCCACGGCCACCGCCACCACCGCCTCCGCCTCGAGTGTCAGGTGGATGACGTACGCGAAGAATCCCTCGCCCTGTCCCATACAGAGGAAGATGTCGGAGCGACGTTCCTCCAGTTCGGAACAGCAGGCGTCCGCGGTTGCGTCGTCGGTGGCGAGCAAGATTATTAAGGAAGAGGAGTCCAAGGAGAACGAGGACAGCCAGCCGAAGGCAGAGCAGCCGAATAAGAAGGAGGTGGAGGTGAAGGAACAGAAGAGGGAGGAGCTTAAGGGCTGGCAGCCGCTGAGGAAGTTTGCCCCGTCGTTGGCCGACGACCAGAAGTCCTGCGCACAAGGTGTTGTTTTCATGGAATCTATTATTAAGATACATTAGGACTGTGGACGTATGCATACGTTTTATGGGTGACGTTTTCACATACGCACACACATGGTCTATGGACAGCTTGGAATCAGATCCGACTCGTAATTGCAAGTAGAGTTAAACTTTTTTTTTTATATCTTTCAGTATAGTGGTCTCATTTTACACTATCTTTGACACGATTTCTGCCTTAGCCAATTCAGTTTCAGATACGTGATAACATGAATATAATATATACTTACTTATTTTGATATCAATATTGCTAAACAGTGTTCACACGAAAATTTGCTGCCAATAAATAAGTATAGGAATGTAAGTTAAACAGTTACGATATTATTAGAATAATTAGCTTATGAGTGAGCTATCTGGCAAAATCGTGTACTTCTATCAAGATGTGTAAGAGTAATATATAATTTAAAAGTGATCGAGCCATAACACTATTGCTTTTATTAATACCGTTGTTATATAATATACTGACAATAACTAAACATAATTTTACCCAGTTGACCAATGGGGAATTGAAAATATTTAATTTGTAAAACTGCAATTTTTTATATTGTTTTTAATGTTTTTCAAATGTTTCTCCTTAAATATGTCCAAATACTGCTAAAATGGGGAACTTTCTTATAGATGAAATACACAGAATACTTTTTTGTGCAATGATAACAGTATGCGCGAGAAATGCAGTGCTACTTATTGCTGATTATGAGCTGTCCATATTTTATCACTAATAGGTTTATTTTTAAGTTGCGCATGATATGGTATACAATGTTTCACGTTTATAAATTATACATGTTAAGCACTCGTACATATATAAGTTTTATTCATTGTTTAACAAATATATTTTAAATTGAATTATCTATAAATAATATTTCTTATATGACTTATTACATGGCGTTTATGAAACTTTAAACGTTTTATAATTGAAGAAAGAAAAGACATTCCTAATATTATTTAAAGTTTTGTAAATGTCACGCAAATAATGAAAAATTAGATTTTAATACAATTTACTATAATAAATCTTAAAACTTAATCAAGAATTTTTTAACAGATTTTAATTTTTAATATAGTATTTGTTTAAAACAAATGCAAGAAAATACTGCAGGAAATTTAGGATTACGAAAAATTGATTGCAACGTATATATGTCACTGTTGGTAATATGTTTTAGATGATAAATAAAAGAATTTGTGTGATTATTGAATTGTTATATATAAACGTTTAAGATGTGTGTGGCGTTTTCGATTAAAACAATTGTGAACCTGACTGAATAAATTCGTACTGGAAACTGAATAAATACTAATCGAAAACGCATGTTGTCTTTCGTCAAAACACTTTATAATATATGCGTATTGTATCCGTATAAATGTTTGCCAAATAAAAATTTTGTAAATACAATTAATGCTATTGTATAATTATTCGCACAATCCTAAAACACGTACTTTATTTTTTCTATGTTGCATGTCACGATTGAATTTTTATATTATTTTTATTCAAATATAGAATAAAAAAATGCAGAATGCACTAAGAATTAAACTTCAATAATTAAAATTATATAATTTGTAAATAATATTTTATAAAAAACCTTCTTTTAGAAATAAAGAAAACAAACAATTTTATATGTATGCTTGGAGCATTCTACAATTTTTTAATATCAATTCATAATTAATTTTTTTAGGTCAACTAAAATATACTACATATTATACTATGTTATCAAATTTCATTATTACTTTATGTATGTATTTGTTTCATCTATTGTATAATTAAATATACGATTCAAGATCGAAAATTACTCCCAGGCGATAAAGAAGAACCTGCACCAGACGTTAACCAAATAAAGCAGCGCCTAAAAGAATTATACGATTTTAAAACGGAAACGGAATGGCCCAAACGTATACGAAGCTCCCGTGAAACTCCTTGGATTAGTAAGAGCAGTAGCGAAGACGACAAATCTCTGCAATCACAACCGCAGAAACAAGAAGAAGCTAAACCTGTACGGAGAAATAGTCAAGATCTTGAATTCAATGATCGCACTACGAACAAATCTAACAATAATCAATCCAGCCAATCCACGCCAACTCACCGACAATTGCCAGAACGGGCTTTGTCGCGAAAAGACTCAAACACTGATCAAGTATTCGAATCACTCGACGATGTTAATAAACGTAGACTACGTCAATTTCAGGAGCAACTCCGCTTTAGCGAGGATCTCAGCAAGACTGATGATGATAAGGTTGGCGAAGTTACTTTCGCCAAAGTTACACGCGTGCGGGATCGCAGAACCTATTCGGACGATTACGAAAATCCAAGTCGCCGAAAGTATAGTGACAGTATGATTGCTGGTCAAAATGTTCTTAAGCAAAATAAAAGAAATTCAGACACTACCGTGAGAACGGGCCGACCTAGTTATGCGGAAATCGAGCCAACGTCATCCATCCTAAGAAATTCTCGTATTGCTAGTGATGCAAGCTACGCTAGCATTGACTCGTCGTCGATGCACAATCCATACATAACAAAGAGGGGCAGCGTTGAATTTAAAACCAGTACGAGAAAGATCGAAGTTTCTCACAGAAGAACGATGAGCCAGTACGAACCCAGACCACGCACAATTTTAAGTCAGTACGACACGAGGGCAAGATCGTCGGGTCAATTCGAATCGAAATTGAGGACCAACAGCTTCTACGAAACTAGACCAAAAATGGCCAGCCATTACGAGCCGAGACCTAGGACTCCAGTACCACCACCTGAAATAGAAGACCTGTACAGGGATTTCAGGTCTTCCGGAAAGAGCGGTGGATCTTTCTCGCGACAAAGGCGGAACAGCACCAGATACAAAGTATACCTCACCTAGTTAGAGGCGAAATCTGCCCAAGATGGCAGATTTATCTTACCTTCGTCTTATGTCTAAATACGTACGAAGCTTACCAATGGAACGATGTCTTTCAGTATCATTTTCATGAGAAACATTGTGTTATCGCGATCTCGTAAGATCATAGCTAGATTTACCTCGAATTTGTTTGAAATGAATACAAAAATAAAATCGAATGTACTTAATGTGATAAAGTAACATCAGGTATGATACAGTTTTCGACGCTCAAACGAAAGTTTAATATCTTATTTCTTTAACAGTATAATTTCTTTTTATTTCAGGTTTTTGTGATAACAGCATCAGAATTTTATTTTGAAGCTACAAATTTACGTACAGAAGGCTTAAAATATTGTTCATAAGTTACTGAAGAGATTTCAAAAAGAAATAGCTTACGTTAAATAGAATATGTAAAAATACTTACAAAAAATACGAGACAATTACAATTAAGTAACAGCATAATTATGTAAAATAAAGTACGTACAATTGACTTTATTAACTAAACTGAATACTGTCAACGTTTAAATGTAATAATATTCAGTGTACTGCACGAATAAACGAAAAGATTATCTGATAAATATTAAATTACTTATTTTGTTGAATAAATGAATAAAGAGACTAATTTATTATAAATAATAAAAACAGAAATCTTTGTTGTTCGTTAGAGAAACTATATAAATTGCGTTAAAAGTATAAATTTCGTGCTATATCTTCTACGTACTTAAATAAATTAGATAAAAATGTATTTTTTCATATGAAAATATTGTTATTAAAAATATTTTTTAATTTTATGAAATTGTTATAATGTTAAATGGACATATTTATTTTGTTCGCACTATTTCGAGTACAATATCCATTTTACTTAAACTAACGAAACACAAAATACTTATTGTATAAAATAATTAATGTTTAATGAGCGGCGATGAACGAAATGTACAAAAACAATTATTAATAAAATATAAAAAAATTATTGTACAAAAATCACGATGTTAATTATTAATTTCAATAATAACCTTTGCAATCCACAACATTAGTCTTTGGCATCACTCCACTTTTACATACTGGATCACCAATGTAGTAACAGTATTACAAACAAAAGTCATTTCATTAACACTATAATAAAATTGTTTAAACTTTATTTTCCAAAAGTGGAAACAAGTTGTGAGAATTTTCCCTGTAAATAACCAATAGTCATCCTACATATTTAAGTTCGTCCTATATCCTTGTTAAACGTTATTTTCAATCTCTTCCTCGACGGTATTATTTGTGCAGTAGATGTTCTGTTACAATCTCTGCTTTGAGAGACCACCTCATCCTCCTCCCTTGCTTCGGTTTTCATTCTTTTTGGAATAGTACAGCCGTTGCTAACTGGATTTGAAGACACTGAGGAACTAGAGGACACATATTGTTGATTCGTCTGTACATTTATTGATCCAGTTCTCGTCGGACTTAATTTTCCGTTCACTATTCGACTGGGACTAACGATTCCATTTGTCAGCGAATGAGAATGATGACTTATAAGAAAATGAGATGACGAGTTACTGCTAGGCGATAATACACTCGTTGTTGGGTTTTTGGCACCAATAACATTTGACGTAGTGATCGACAAATTATTGCGATTCTTGTCACAACTAGGAGAATTTGAATTTGAATACTGCAGGTGACGAGAATTTGGCAGGCTGATTCGCGAATAACCTTCTTGCTTTAGACAGGCAATTGCTGCTTTGGCTTGATATATAGTGGTGGCTGTCGTGTGGTGGTTCAGTGCTGGTAGTTGGGACTGGGGTTCCGTTTTCACTCGCACGTCTTGGTTTGTGATACCATTGCGTTCCTGAGATTTCTGCCACTCCAAAACATTGCTGAGAAGACGAATATACCTGTGAAAATATTGATTGTTACCTTTCGTATCTGATTTATAATTGCATAGAAGAGTTAAAATTGTACAACATCGTAAAATCATAAACTAGTATAAATGTATACGTATCATCACACCAGTCAGAAAAAAAGAGAATAATAATGACTCACTTTATTGACATCCGAAGAATTTCATGTTTGGATAACTTTTTATCGGGGGGATGCGTTGGCACTAGTTTCCTCAATTCTGCAAAGGCGCCACTCACGTTTTGTTGTCGCCATCGCTCTCTACTATTTGTGAACAACTTCCTGACTCCAAGGCCGCCCGTGCGCGACGTTGGCGATCCTAGCATACCATTTGTGGATGAAGATACCCCGTCGTTCTACAACAAATTTATTATGTTTTGAATTTTTCAAATAATCTCTCACAAAAATAACTTTGCATTATGGCTTTTCTTTTGTTTTTTTGTAGAATTTAATTCAGCATTTTATAATTGTTTCAATAATCATACTATTAGATTCCAATTTAAAATGTAATTATCAACTGATAACTTACGGAATTCGCACTGTCTCGTTTCCTTTTACCCTGGTCGTCATCATCATCAGTATCGTGTGAATAAAATTCGTCAGAAAGCGTGGCCTCTTCTTCTGTGTCTCTTGGAGTTTCCGGCGAATCTCCAGGATCTTCTGCGATTTCACCTTCCCCGGAAAGTAACGAATCCGCCGGCGAGCCATTTTCATTCTCCGACGTTCCACAGCTTGCATTATTGTAAGTTAACATGGGCTGCACAAATAGAAATTTATCAAAAATTTTCGTTGCTTTAATCCATACAAATGTAATTAAACGATGTAAATAGAGGCTGAACATTACAATTTTAATTATAATTATAGCTTAAAGATAGAAACAAAGAATATGAGAAAACGGATGTTGATAAAACTCATCAGCCAGTTGTCCCTGACATTCGTAAGATATGAAAGATCAGCAGTGAGGTATTATCTAAAGCTCATTGTTTTAATGAAACATGCTGTTAGAAAAGCTTTCTATAGAAAAAATGTCTGGGTTAACTCCAGCATAATTCTGGTTGAAGTCTGGGAAAAATCTGGACAAAGTGTTGCTTACGAGCTGGGTTCAGAATTCTCTTAACGCTTCCAAAATCGAGAAAAACTTAAAAACAATTTTAAATAAAAAATAAACAAAAAAGTTTGAAATTGCGCATTGATTTACGTGCGCAAATTAGAATTTTACATATGATCACATTTCAGCCCATCTTGAGCCAGACTTCTCCCAAAAATTTTTTGACACGCTATAAAATACGACCATATTTCATTAAAATCAACAACAATAGTTGTAATTTGAAGTAAAGTAATAAGTCAAAACTATCACAGTAAACTTTTTATTTAAAAACAGAAATTTAATTAAAATATTAACAACCAAATAAAATGAAAAATTTTATTCTTATGAAAATTACTAAACTTCTTTCTAATTAATTAAAAGTTAGTATTATTTCAAAACAATTAAATTAAATACCCCACTTAAACTGCTTCAACATTATAACCATTTACATCTCTAATATCCGCACTTAAGCCGATAAAAATATAATCACATTCTGAAATCTATATATATAAATGTATTAAAAATCAAATTAAAAGTACCATCCTCTCACCACGACACTAGAGCACAACTTCCTTTTCACCAACAACAACTAAACAGCACAAAACTCACGAGCGCAAGTTCCTCGGCCAACGACACTCAAACGAGGAAAGGAAATAAGGCCCGGAGATCAAATGTGACGATCACTCGAGTCAGGGGACGTTTGACAGACGGACTTTTCGAGCTACCCCGCGAGAGCAGCGAGAGATTCGCGCGGGGGCGGAGCAGCAGGCAGCGACGACGAGGACGCGTGGGCGGCGCCCATCATGTGCCTCCATACGCGCAGCATCCCTCCGCCAGTCGGCCGCGCGGCTCGACGCATCGCCGGCCCGGCATTGGCTGGCCGTGGAACGGCGATAAACCATCGCCGAGGGACCGCGGGATCGATGACGCAGCTGTGTATATGTTGTATACATATTCGCGGATTTGTTCGTCGTGATATAATGTTGCAATATTTCAGGCGCGCATGTATAGATATTGCAAAAGCTTGGGTTTGTCCCGCTATGGTAATTATTAGGTGTTGCTGCATATAGATTAAAGTTTGCTCCATTTTGAAAAGACAGTAAGTACTGAGCTTTTTCTAAAGCAAGATGATTATTAGAAGGAATTTATATATGTAACTTATTAATTAGTGCGGAGACATACGCTTAAGGCGTCTATTTTATATATGACAAAATAATGTATATTAATGTAGTAAAATTTCATTTGGCAACAATACAGCTGTATTCTTCATATTTCTAGAACAATTTCATAAACTTTAGTTAATAATACTCGGAAAAAATTATTAGTTTATAGGGTGACTGCACCAGTATTGGAACAGTCACCAGTGAACGAACAGTTTCTTTAAATATATGAAAATATCAAGCTTTCTATGTATTGTTTATCTGA
>JAPYZP010000155.1:0-38866 GCA_030522985.1 Torymus sinensis | reverse complement strand
CGGCACCTCGCCAGCGACATGTGGCTCATGAAGTTAAACTTCGCTTCGCGTCAATCTTTTGCAAAACCCCGCAAAAAGTCGAAAAAGGGGCAAATCACTTAGGGCAGCCAAATTTTGAAAGGGACCGAATTAGTGGCTCCTTACTGTAATACGTTTCCTAAAGAGGCGCTAATACGCATAAACAGCACGGATCCCGCGATCTCTCTAAAATAAACAAAAACGACTACTACACGTGTTCTACCCCTTTTCAAACGCGGCGCGCATTTAATGCAATGTATATATATATAGAACGCAATTTGCCGGCGTCTCTTCTCAATGTCAATGATTCTCTAACTCGCTCCGTGATCAGAGCAAAACCGCAGCCGATATAGGCATGCGCACGCGATAACGCGGACAATGGATCGGCGTGTATAAAGGCTGAGAGGAGAGACAGAGTCGAGGAAATAAAAAGGGAGACGATTTTGCGGCGCGGCCGTCTAGTTTGTCAAAAAGTCGCGCCGGCCGAGACACACACACACGTAACCGTCTATTATAGGCGCGCCGAACAATGAGGCGAACGATGTTTGGCCTTTTAGCCTAAACTGTGCACGAGAGATTTTTGGTTTCGGATCGTGGCAGTTTTGGATTAAACGGTGAGCGCGGCTTACTGTGGTACCGGTTATAAAGAAGTATAGTTGACGTGATTTGCGAGGCAGAGAAGAAAAGAGCCGGTTTTCGGAATCGGATATGTATGAAGAGACATTGTGGTTGTAATCGTTTCTATGATGAACAAATTGTATCAATTGATTACAAAAGGGGAATCTGTATTGTTTATAATGTATTTATTGCTTATTAATAATGTTATTAAAAAAAATTAATTTTTGTCACAAGTTTTGTTAAACCTGAATCTCCATTATAATTTGGTTTTTGTTATTTAATAGTGGCAATAATTCGATTAATAGTTGTAGTGAAATAAAATAATTGAAAAGAAAAATTTCATTTCTTTAAATTGTATTCTTCAGTTATTTCATTAGCTAATCTATACCTGATTAAATAAAGAAATCCAATTACCAACACGACATAGCTCAACAATGCGCAATTAGCATTGTAAAAAACGGCACCAATGAAAAATTTCGCGAATCGCTCTCTTAAACAAACGCCCACACCTCATCATAACAGCGGCTGATTGCTTTACACCCCCGCGAAACGAGCCATAAACAGCCGTGAATTACCGCGCGCACCTACGGTACATATTATACACCTGCGCGAGGAGAGGAGAGATGCTTTCGCTAAGCGGCGACGGGCAATTTCGGCGAACCGGCCAATTTTCATAAGCAATTGCGCGCGTGCGTGCCAGACGCTGCAGGTATATATGAGGGTCACTTTCCGAGTGTTATACGGGTGTGGGTATATGTGTGTGCGTGTCAGGGAAAGTGGAGCTGAGGATTAGACCTGCTTTTCGAATTTTAGTTTTCAGTCGGTATAGGGCGTTCAAGTTGTCAGAAGTTGACGTAATATGAACATCGGAGGTTTCTTTTCTTTCGTGCACTGTGGACCGTTTATGATATGGAGTAGTACTGAGTGTATAGAAGGGTAGAATTGCTAATTTTTATTAATCATAATTGAAACTAACAAAGCCCCACTTTAATAATCCGTTAAATTTTGTATACTAAATACCTGATTGTTTTCTGTTTACTGATTATCTAGCTTAGTTCTTTAGGCATTTATCTGATATTATAGTATATGCTTCCACATTATTCTATCATAGTCAGTTTAAAAAATCTGACGTTAAAATAAAAGTCGTCGTCAAGTAGTTTTTAGCGAACCATATACGTAAAACTACTTCCAAAATATCACCTCGCCCAAAAAACGCACTCTGCCCAACTATATATATATTCCATCAGCAGCATCCAGCAGCTCCTCATCGCGCGTTGGACGGTGGTGCGCGCAAATACCTCCGACGCGTACGCGGTCCAGTTACATCTTTACTCGCTCAATTAGCGAAAACAGGTAGGATGAAATTCGTGCGGCCGGCGGTGGCGGTGGCGGCGGTGGTGGTCCAGCGCAACCCGATCCCTGACATTCCTCCTCTTCTCGCGTCTTGGATTTCGCGATCGCGAGAGACTCGACCCCCGAAAAGTATCCCCGCGGGGGCCTTAAGTAGCCCCCGGTAATCCCTCCTCGGGGTAAGTAAGTACTCTCTGTGTTTCGACGTTTCGGCCAACTCTCGTTCTCTGGACCTCGCTCTCGGTGACCCTTTCGCGAGCTGGAGCTGAGATACCGATCGTCCGAGTCGGCTTTTCGAGGTTTGGAGAACGATGCGCGGGTTATCTTGATGCGCGAAGAGGTTTTTAGGCGAGGAGGCAAAGAGTTCCGGAGAGCGGAAGTGTGTATCGGGATTGTCGCGTGATACGTGAGTTGAGTGGCTTAAGGGAAAAATCGATGGTTCTTTGGGGATTCCTTAGCGGGTTATTTTATGGTGACTATTGTTGGATGGAAAAGAATGTTATTGTCCTTCCTAAATTACCATTTGGAGTAGACAATTGAATTAGCACATTCAATGTTTATCAGTGATCCTTAAAATTATAGAAACTATATTTTATTTTTATTTTCTACGTTTTTAGGCCTTATAACTTCATCAGAGGGAATATTATCTGACTTCAAAAACTAACAATTTAATACAAGAAAAGTCTTTTCAGCAAGCAATACAAAATGTTGCTCTTTTGATTTCAAATGTCGAGCAAATGACGACAGTGAACAGTGTGAGACTTCAACAAGAACAAAGGAGAAGATATTACAGAAGAAATAGACCAAAGAAGTATAACAATAATTGGAATAATCATCATCAATGGAATGAGGATGAATGGAATAACAATAATCACTGGAACAATCAATATCCAGATAATAGAGTGGAAGAACAAGAAGGTATTTTTTTTTAATTTAAAGAATTAGCATCAAATGTATAAAAACTCCTCTTTGAGAAAACAAAATAGTAATTTTTTAAATATTTTTAGGATATTAGGCTACTGGTTTGCTCTCTGTTCTTATAGTTTAATTATAAGTTTGTCATACAAAGTTAGACAATACATGAAAATCACGCAATTTAAAATCAAAATTCAAACATTAATTTGAAAAAACACAATTTTCAAGCCTTCCATTTAAATACTATACTCAGAACGTTTTTTTAAGCCATTCTATTAATATTTTTATAAAGTATACTCGTTGGAAGATGATGCCCGGTATCCTACATCTCCTTAAAATCGACATTGTATTCTTTACAAACAAAAAAAAAACCAACGGTATCAAAAGACACGATAGTAGCAAGCCGTAACATTATAATATCATATTATAATATAGCCCTAACGCATATCCAACATATATTTCTCAATCCCAGAAACCTGCAAAAAGCTGTCCATTACCCTCAACACCTTGTGCAAAACAATATACCCCCTTCTGAGCTTGACAAATGAAGGCGCGCGAACTTAATTCCCGAAAAAATCGTCCTCCCTCCCTCCTTCCCACGCCCGGGACTCAATGGAGCTCTCGACGCACCCGAAAGAGCTCGAATACGCAAATTAGATATAGAGAGGAGATCGGATCGGACTCGGATCGGAAAGAGGCTCGAAAATGTTGTATGTATGTATATATATATATATATATATATATGAGAGGAGGTGAGCGCGCGCGCGCGTGTCACGAAAGCGAAGGCTATGCAGCGGCAAATTACATAGGCCCGGCCCTCGACGTATCATTATATCGCTGCAAGCGGTTTTGTGTGCGTGTCGATTTCTTTTTTCTGAAACCGTGAAACAATCGAAAAGGAATGGTAGGTCTCAAATAGTAAGGCGTTCTGTGATTCGGTCTAATCGATGTCTCGGGGTGTTGTTTCGCCTATATGTAAATTAATAATGATGTGTGTATTCTTATTATCTCATCACGTATGGCCCCGAGGACTATGTCTTTTCTGAAGAGGAGAATATTAATAAACTACAGTGGCGTTAAAGTTCTATCAAGTAAACAGAGACAAATTTTGTAGTAAAAATTACTAGAATTTAATTGTAAATATGGGAGATAGACTGATAGTCTCATGAGAATTACTATACATTTATAGTAAATATTCCTATGTATGTATAGGTATAATAAAAATGACCAAAGTAGTAGCAATTTTTACTATAAATTAGAGTATATTCCGCGCTTATTATAAAAAATGAAACTTGACAAATAAATAAATGTTGAAGATACACGTAAACAAAAATATTATTAGTAAGCTTTAAGTCAGATAAAAAAAAGTGTAACACTACAAGTCCTTATAAATTCAATAACATTTCTCTAGAGGCTAAAATATTCTACAAAAGAAAATAAGTATAAAACAAATAAAACTTTCGATATGCATTCAAAACAATGGAACGATATTTCTATCCCTCATCATTTCATCGAAAACATCTTAAGAAGAAAATTATATAGTAGAAAAAGGGAAAGAAAATAGAAAGTCGTCCAAGGGTTATGGATTCATTATTAAGTGATGACGGTCGAACGGTAGACTCTCGAGTGTCTTATTTAATTTTGAGGATGATGCAGTTTTCACTTTCTAATGTATCTGGAACCATAACAGAGCCAGCCCTTTCCATCATATTTATCAAGTGGACATAAACGTGTAATTTTCAAAATCTTCAATCTCGAAGAGATAACTATATGCGCTAAATTGAACTATCTTCTTACATATCATTTTCATTTCATTTGATTACAAAAGTGTTCTTGTTAAAAAAAAAGTTACGCTACATTATATAACGTGTGCAAACAATTTATTCATTAAAGATTTTATATTTCAAAATAACGGATCTTTCGAAAAAATAAACGATACACACACACATACAAAAGAACATTAAAAATTAATTTGATTTAAAAAAATCTGTAACAAGATTTCAATCAGGAAATATAAATAGACGAATTTTCAGTCACGTTTAGAACTGACGAAAACTAATAATATGAAAAACGAATAATATAAAAAAAAACTCTAATCTCTACTATTTTTTACAAATTTCAAATCTTCCAAACGAAAACGAAAAATCATCCGAATGCACATTTATAAACATTTGCAACTTGTATAAGTACACTGATTGTGACACACGAATGCGCGCGCTCGCGCACTTCTCGTCAACATCAGACGGTACGAGCGCGCGCGGCTTTTCCTCTCATGCATGCAATACATATACGCAGCCAGAGAGAATTGATTGCTCTCATCTATTAACCCTCGTTCGGGTTCGCGGGGGGGCCCCCCCCCCCCCCCCCCCTCTCGCTCTGTTCTGCGGCAGTCTCGACGTTATACGGGCAGAAGAGCGCGCAGGTCAGAAGTCGTGCCGGCGAGACGCGAGAGTGACTTCGATGCGTGGATGATGCGTGTGCTGAATGAATATAAGTACATATAAGAGTTGGTATTGTAGCGATGATACTTGGGTACCACGTTGTTGAGTTGAGTAGAGATCTGAAAAATGTGAATTTTCAAATATTGTATCTATAGGAAAAAAGGTTTACCGGCGCCAAATTAATATTTTACGGTGTTTATAAGTAAATAAAATACTAGAAAAGTTCACAATTTATAATGTATAGAAAATGAAGTGTAACACGACCAAAGACTTAACGAAAATTAGTTAAATTATTTACTTGGCCGACGACTGTAATTTAAACCTGTGAAAGGCATTAATTTTCGTATATAAAAATATAGTATATATTTAACATAGGTCTATAAATAAAAAAAGATATTTTATAAGAAGCACATAAAGAGACATTTATTTTGACAAGTACTGATAACGTACATATCGGGTCTAACAAATTGAAATATCTTTTCATTTGTAATCACATAAATATTGATTAAAAAGTTTGAGCAATATAATTGACATCTTTGTTCATTTCTTTAATTATAACTGATAATAATTATCGAAATTGAAAAAGAAACGACTGGCAGTGAAAATAAATCTGAAAAGGAACAAAATTCATATAAATACAATAAAATGATGATTCGGATTACAAGTAAATTGACTGTTACCAGTTTGCGAATTAACACCAATATAGTTTTGAGTACGTTCCGATGACCAAGTTTGAGCATTTATGAATGGCATTCCAGGAAAGATTTGTTGAAAAACTTCAGATATTTTAGAAGAGTCAATAAGTTTACCGACGCCGACAATTTGGCCAATACTAGTCTTTATATAATAGGAGCCATCACGACTTACACCCAGTTCTGGGCCAATAATCAAACCAATGCTATAACGCCTCAATGACAATGTACTTTTAAAATCCAATAACTGCTCTTTAAATTTACTTTCATTTACGGAATGCGGAATCAATATGGACCATGATACAACGGTGGGTCCTGTTATGCTTATTAGAGCAATTTGCATTTCTGTGGGATTCCAAGCGCCTTGCGGCATATTCGGATCATATGCGCAAATGGAATTGCACGTGCCACCCCACAACGTGAACTTATCCTGTGCCACCCTAAATGTAGAAAAATCAGCTTTGTACTTTATCGGTATGGGTAATAATACGATTTTTACTATACGCGACAATCTACAATGCTTGATATACAAATTAGTTTTCGTCAAAACTTATGTTATAAAATATGTGTTTCTTGTTAGATATACTTTCAGTGAACAGGATCTAAATACATGTAATTCTCATCAGTGGCGACAAAACCCGAAATCACGATTTGAAAACTTTTTTCGAGCACACCGTACCACGTTCTTGTTTATTATAGTATATATAAAATGAAGATCTGCAGTTGAACAGCGTCCATCAAGAAGACTACTTTTCTTAGAGCATAAAAATGCTCTCAAAGACGGCGCTGCCGATTCCTGCGATTTCTGCATTTTTATGCCTTTTCGACGTTCAACTTCAAACCCTTATAACTTTTGAACGAATCGACATTTTTTTATTTTCAAGAGAGGTAATAAAAGCACTTTCATTCTAGTTTCAATTTCTTTTTTGAAACTTAGATTTTTTTGCCATTTTCTTAAAAAGTATAAGTTGCTCTAGAAAAAGTATTTCACTTGATGGACGCTGTTCAAACTGCGGATCTTCATTTTATATGTATATAATAAACAAGAAAAAGTACGTGTCGGTTTGCTCGATAAAAAAATTTTCAAATCGTGATTTCAGGTTTTGTCGACACATTGATGAGAATTACACATATTTGTTAAAATTACAAGTGTGAAATTCAATATTACAATTTTTTTTAAATTGAAATTTATAATTTTGAAATGAACTCATCAAAAATAGTGATTTGATAGATACCCTGTCTGTCATTTACAGAGCAGTGTAAGACATACCTTGTTAGCAAATAATTTACAATTATTGGAGTATCGATGCAAGAAGAAAACAATAAATACGTTGTATGTGTACTCTCGCCTTTAGGTAGTAATTTTTGAACTTCCTCTTCGCAGAACCGTTTAACAGATAAATAATTTTTATTTACGTCAGCATAGCACACAAATGCGAATTCCGATTTTCGATAAGTTTGCGGTAAAATTAAATACGACAGATCCATGGGATCATCTAATAGACCTAACAGAGGCCTGCCGCCTAGGACTGCTCGTGAATTCGCTGCTATGAAAAATAATAATTTTCCAAGAAATGGTCGACAGGAAGCTGTAATTCGAAAAGAAAAAGTATGTATGTGTGTATATATATAGTTTGATAATCTATAAAGTGTTATAGATGCTTTTATTATGCTATTGTTAAATTAAAATGAAATTAACTTCTTAATACTAACATTTAATATAATCAACAATACGTTCCAGCGTAAAGATGTTCCTCATACATATAGTTAGATAAGGTTTAACTTTTATCGTATTTAAAATAGAATCTTGAAATTCTCTCTCGACGAATAAAATCTCTGGCCCTCTATTCTTCATTTCTGCATTTGCAACCAGATTCCAAAATCTAAAAAAAAAATAAAGTAAATAAGTTTATGGGTAAACATATATTTGTATTGTTTGACTATTACTTGCGTTCGGAGCGCTTCCGCGCTGCGTGATAAGTTACATTGACTATCACAACTAAGTATACTTACTTGCAAACTTGTGCAGCTCTGCACAAATCTTTCATTCTTAGGTACTCAAAAACCTTCTCGAGGGTGTCAACTGTAAACTCCAACTGTACTGCGTTACTAAATGTTTTCATCCTTTTACCCTCTTTACTCTTGCATTTCTTATGTCTCATCTTCATTTTCTTATGCCTCATCTGCATGTGTCTCTTTCTATTCCTCCTTGGCATTGTCTATGGTTCCTTTCAGAAATTAGTGTCAAGGTAATACTTTTGATTTTCTTGAATTTTTGACATCAATACACCCATACACATGCACGTACAAATGTACAGTATAAATACAATTAAATTTTTATTAACAACCATAGCGTGCCTTGTACAAATAAAAATAATAAAATAAAAATTTGTTTTTACTCTAAACCGATGTAAATAAACTTTTTCGAAAAGAAGCAAAGTGTATAATATTTTCAGCAGTCAATCGTTGATATCTAATACTGAAAGTTGCTAATCCAGTTTAATTTTTAATTAACTAACGCTTTATAAAGGTTTAGTGTGGTATAATGTCCTATTTAAGAAACTCTTATTTATCTCTTGTAATGTCATGAGAGTAACCTCCTGAATAAGCTTTGAAGTTAAACAACTGTAAATTGACTATATTCGCCAACTATACTATTTTACAACAAGTGCGAGAAATGCGAGAAACCGTATATACAACAACGGAAATAATCCGTACAAGTTGCAAACGATATTTTTTGTGACAGTATCTTTATGCGGGATATTCGTATTTTTCAGACTGTTTTCAGTATAATGAAAAATGCGATTTTCCGAAACACTATTACTATTATCTAACTACGTCAATAACATTCGAAAGAGCGGCCCAACCAGTTCGTCGGCGTGTTGACGAGAGCGGTCCGCCCCGTCTAGAAGAAAGAAATCGTCGAGAAAAAACCTCCGCGAAGTCGAAATTGATGAAAACCACGGGGGAAAGTCATATATCATGTGGCGCTGCGCGCACGGGAGCTGGAGAAAGATGCTCTATGTACTACTAGCTCGAGCGAAGGTAGTATATGGAGAATAGAAAGGAGCCGTGGTGGTCTAACGCTAGGGCTACGCCCAGGGCGTGATCCGGGTAATTAAATTCAAAGTGAACTCATTTGGCTTGAACGGCGTAGCGGCGATGATTTATTGCTGTTGGCGGCCGAATGCGAAATCGCGAATAGAGTCGTTATGAGTATAGTGTATTTTTGCCTTTTCAGCCTTTGACATTTGTATTTTATTTAACGATTTAATATTTCTTATATATAAGAAGCCTAGATAACGTGATTTTTACCAATAATCTACGAGAATTGTGCATTTTGGAAATCACACAACACCTGTTACGTTCGAGCACAACAAACAAAAAGTTACTACACCCTTCTTCACTATATATAAATTGTACAAAGAATCGAGCATTTTCCTTGACCACCTCTAAAGAACCCCCCCTCGCGTTTTAATCGAATTCCTCCACCCCAAAGACCTCCGCGCGCGCGCGCACAACCCTTCGCTCTATTATACGGAAAAACGTAGACCCGAGCTATGAATGAACGACGTCGCGGGGTACTCGACGGGAGGTCCACGGGAGTGTATGGGTATAATAATTATGTGATTTTAACCGGGTAGAGTTTACGACGACGCGGGGGTGAGGCTGTTGAGTAATTTATTTCGCAGTCGGAGACGTCTTCATCTGTGCCGGCAGACGTCGGCGCGTGTATATAAGCGATCATATATGTAGGGGCGGCAAGGGGATTCGAGGGCGATGGGGAGAAAGAGTACGTGAAATTTGAAAAAAAGGAATTCTATTTCAGAAAATGGGATTCGTTAATGCGAGCGTAATTCGAATGTTCTGTATAACAAAAAATGTAAGATTTCCAGGGGTTTAAAGTATTGTGTGCTTTTCGCTTATGTCTAGGTGCTAGAGCTACTTAGATATTGGTACTATATATTTAACGAACATTACAAAATTTTGTGAGTGAACTTTAATAACAAGAGCTTGAAACGGATGACTGGTTTTTAAGTTAAAAAAGAAACGAATGTAATTAGAAAACTTATTTACCCTTATTTGAATGGATAGAATTTTGGATTCATTAGTTATAACGTTAAAGATGTTCAGAACTACAATTTTTTCGGCTTCGAAAAATGCCTTTACTGGTACATCGTGCATTCATTAACAATTTTACAATCATCCAGAAGTCTATGAATATCAGCTATCCTCGTCTAGTTAAGTATGATCTCAATCCGCAAGCCACCATACTTGACCTAACAAACGCTCGAGCTCTCGACCAACAAAAACACGCGTACCTACATGCACTTGGTACAAAAACCGAAAGACTGTCCCCTGTACTGCATACATATACGGATGCTCTTCCGCGGAGGGATGTAACGGTAAAGTGATAAATCTCTCGCATTAAGGCTCGCGAGTAGGCAACGCAGCCGGTGCGCCGTATTCGTTTTCGCATCCTCTCTCTTGCTGCTCTCCCTCCCTGCCTCTATTTCCCTGTTTGTCTTTGTCTCCGTGACGCTGTGTGTAGTGACGAGCTACCTACCGTATATATACACACTCTCCTTCAAGGATAATCGCCGCAAGTCTTAAAAGTCGCCGACTACTGCCACCACGGAGAGTATTAGTATACGTATGGAGTATTCCGTGTCATGATGGGTTAATACCGTCAATTGTGACGAGTAAAGGTAAATTAATATTGTGTAACTTTAATTGTCATTGCTTTTCTTGATAAATTTTGGAAAAAATAAATAAATTATTCAACTTGTTTAAAATAATAAGTATATATACTTATTTCGCGTCTTGCCGATACAATAATTTCAATCTTATGATTGTGTAATGTCATGTCATACGAAACAATTGTATATTCAAATTTGAATAATATATTTAACATGAACCAATAATGTAATATAAAAATTTTGTAAACTATAAAATACAACTTGAAAAATTAAAAAAAAATTATGAAAGAATGAAAATATTGTAAGAAAATATTGTAAGTATGTACCTAATTCCATATACTATGCTTTGATCGGATATTCCTTTTGCTTTCACATGCGCGCATGTAATACAATGTATTACAAATAATTTTTACTATACTCACAGTTCAATTTAATCTGAAATAATCTAAAAAATTCTGACGGCTTGAAAAATAAAAGCAATTTTTTCCTCAAATTTTCGTACGACAATATTAATACACTACCTAAAAAATAATAATCAAGAAAATCCACATCAGATATAAGTACGCTTCCACACGGAACTCCCCTGCGCTAATCGCCCAACTGGCCACTATTCGGAAGTCAACTCCGTATACAGTGGCGCACACATCCCTTTCTTCCTCGCCTCTATTCCTTCTCTTCGCGGAACCTAATTATCGCGTTATTATACGCCAAAAGACTCGCTCTTTCAGCTTCGCGACGGGTATCATAGACGCACGTGGCCCTAATCGACGCGTCACGCGAGAGAGAGAAAGAGAGACAGAGCCGCGCTTTGTCGATCTGCGCGCGAGAAAATGTGTCTTTAATGCGAGGAAATCTCGATGTAAGAGCGCGCGATTCCGGGTGTAATTGACGCGGAGGATCTTTAAATCGTTGGAAAGTTATTAATCGCTAGCGCTGTTGTATGGTAGCGAACTTTATTTGTACTGGTGATTGATTTTCACCAGTTGGGATGGATAAAACGTTATTCATTCATATAGTTTAATATAGTTTTGAATTTTGCCTGAAAAGTATAGTGTTGAACAATTTAATAAACAATGTTTATCCTGGTTGTCTGCAGTCGAGAGAAACTATTGGTTAAAGTACAATAAGTATTAATACCTTCTCAAAATATCTGAAGAATACTGGTATATAGTTTTACTAAGCTTTCGCGATTTATTTTCTAAGGAAATATCATCAGACTGCAAATATTTGCACAATGCGAGACTATCAAACTTCAATGTTTTCACATAAGCTACTATAATATAGACTATTATAATTATATGAACAGAGGAAACATAATTTATTTGAAAAACAATATTACGCATATTAACAAAGTTTTTTTTCGTGGATTATGTTAGCTTATATGTTTCAAAAATATTTACTCCGTTCCGATTTAGTCGACCTATATAATTACGGAGTCGCCCCCGCTTATGAAATATTGCCGCTCTCCGCATTCAGTATCACAAAGCAGAGGGTTGTACCTGCGCCACGTGCCGTTGAGAAAATATGACGTCGTAAGTGGTATATACGAGTACTATGATGAACAGGCCGACGAATTAATAACGTTAGCTTGCTGCAATATTGTTTCTCTAATGTTTTCGATTCCATAAGAAAACACAATACAAAAATTTTTAATTAGTATGAAAAAAAGAAGAATAAATAGTAAGTTATATTAGGAATTGAAACATATATTATAAAACAACACGAGTTATAACATACACGGAGAGAAATTTTCTCTAGTAGATGTACCAAGGTACCATTCTAATTATCTGGTTTAGACGGCCCACATTGACATTTTTACAAGAATTTTTTAGAAAAATTCGTAGGCTCCTTAAAAAAAATCATAATATGTTACAATAGTACATACTAAAATTTGTTAGATTAGCAGTCTGTGAGAGAATTACAATTACAATGGTTATCTTGTAAAATTTACTAGAAAATTTCTCTCCGTGTACATGGCTACAACTAAACTTAATCATAGAGCCGATAAAATTAAAAAAAAATCTTAGGTAGCCACGTAAGAATGAAATCGAACGGTTTAATTGTATTATATAAAAGACACCGATTGTCTCTTCCGTTGGGATTTCGAAACTTTAAACGTACAGGTGCGACAGGTTTTGCCCTTTGATTCGATCTAGGAGACGCGATCGTGACTCGATGATGTGTCATTTGTTAGAAGTGCCGTTGCGCAATTTAATCGAGCTTTGGTGGTCTCGAACGGAACCGTAATTGAGAGATCGCGAAATTATATGGCATCGGTGTTTTCCTTTATATTTCTGGTAAACGCCGCCATTCGCGGGTTTGAAATTTACAAATCTCTGTTGCTTTTGTAAATATATATTATGGCCATGCCTCGAAGCCAAAAAATAATCAATTATAAAAATGATTTTTCTCGCTTTTTCTTCTCTTAAAGAAAATATATTTATATTTTTGAATAGTTATGTTACAAAGAATTTTTTTATAAGTATACACAATTTAATTTGAGATAGTTAATTTATTTTGACGCAATAGAATAGGAATAACGCGGTATTGGTATTTTTTAATAATGATTTATCAATCTAATAGTTACTATAGAATTTTTATTTCATAATAACCTAATCTTGATCCTAACTACGTATCACTTTACTCGATTTAAAAAAACCACCATAAAAATACTTGCAACCATACTAAAAGGAAGATATACGAAGACCATAAAATTGACAGTCTTATCACAGCTTTTTCATACATCCCATGTTACTAATAAATTTGACCTGCAAATGGAATAAAGCAATAAAAGACACGTTTCAAAGCCCTTTTTCCCTGAAAATCATCTTCAACTCGAAGCGAAAGAAAGTGCCGCGCACCCTTCCGAAATCAGATATCAAGAGGCCGAGGTAACGATAAATTTCTCCCGTCTTCGGCGGTATCTTTCAAGTCCCACTCGACACCCACGTGGAAGCCGTTCCCGAACGAGGCGCAAAGTGTCGCGCGCACGCGCGTGAAAACCATCAAGAGGCGCGTTTTTGGTCGGTATACGCAGAGAGTGGAGAGACCCTCCGCCGCGAGCAAGATATAAACGGGGCAAGGACACGGATCGTTTCCAGATGCATTGACGGGCGCTTTCGTCGCGGTCTTAGCTGTTTGTGATTTTCGCCGCGATGCAGGGCCGTCACATTTTTCACTTATAAGTGAAATTATTGGATCAACGTAGCTGCTTGAATGCATTTTTTATTTAGTTTTTAAGATTTGTTTTCAAAGGCACTCCATTGAGTTTGTATTATATCCCCTAATAGCAAATTATCCACTCACATTATACTTGGAGAATTAAAAAAAAAAATGGGTCTGAAGTTTCGAACGTAGGAGTGCAAAGAAATAAAAAAAATAATTCACTTTACTTAAAGTTTATACTAATGAATATTAATTTTGCGAATAGATTAAGTGTTTTATAGTATAAAATAACTTTATAACAAAGATTTAGATAAAATTTTCATTGTTTGATAACTTTAATCAATCGTAAAAAATTATTTCGTTGCACTCCAACGATGCAAACTTCAGACTCATAAAAAAAATGATACGTATATAAATAATTAAAAAAGGAAGTAGCGGCATTTTCATAAAAGCCACAGTTAAAGATTACATTTTCAATAGTTCGACATATCCACTTTTGTTTCAACGACTTCCAAGATCACCCGGAACTCATTCAATCAGTTTTTCTCTACTTCGCCGCTGCGTACGCTGCACCCGATTCAAGTGCGCGCGACGAAAACGCTTTGAGTTTTACCGCTGCGCAGAGGCTCTTGTGTTCCGGCTTGACGCGAGTCCAATTCAATCAACTCTTGGGGATTGGCCATCGTCAAAGAATACGCGCACGTGGTCTCGAACGACCGACTCGTTTGTTTCATTCACTTGTCAGATACTTTTACGTCTCAACGCCGATATACCTAAGCTTTTTATTATTTAAGAAATCCGTTATGGCACTTTGTGCGCCGGCAAATATAATTTTTCCTTTGACGATTTTCGTTTTTTAATTAAACTTGTTTAACCTTTTAAATACTCAAATTAAAAATCAATATTAATATTATGTCTTTAGATTTTTTTAAGATTACACAAATTCTTTAAATATTGTTACTGGTGATTAAAATGTTATCGGTAACAAGTGGTATATGTACGTAAAAATCTAACGACTAAAAATCAATGAACGCCCGTCGCCGAGAGACGACGCGACGCGATTACCCGAAAAAAGCATCGTCGGGTAGTTGAACTCGTTACTTACGTACCTGCGAAACCGTCGCGGAACCAAACAACACAGAGCTGCGCGCGCGAAACGAGAGCGCCGGGGAGCGAGACGGGAAGAAGCAAAAGCGGCAAAGAGGAAAGAAACGGAGTTAAATGTCTTATTATATCTTATTACAAGGCGGCGCGCGGAGACGAGCTATACTATTCCCTCTCTCTCTTTCTCTCTTTCTCTCCTTGTTTTGCGCGCGCGCGCCAACTCCGCCGGTGGCTTCTTCGCCCGACCGACCACACGTGCGCGCGTTTACGATTTTCATTTCTCGTCCCGCGGATTCGCATGAAGACGTTGCGGCCGCCGCGCCGAATTATCATTCGGCCGTGTCGTCTTACCCCAAATGAGCTTGTCGGGGAAAGTGGCGGGATCGAATGTAAAACGGATGGCGACTTTGTAGTTTGCAGCATCCTGGGGGTGCGAAAAATGATTGTGGGTGGGTGAAGGTAAGGTACAGACGTAGAAGTGATGTATTGACTGTTGTAGAAGCACATAAGTAGACTCAAGAGAAATTCGAGAGAAAAGATATAAACTTTTATTTTTATTTGTTTGCTCAATAAGAATGTTTTGTTTAAGTAAAGATAAATGAGAGTTCTATTTCCAAAACTTTTTTATTAATGAATTTCGTTATATTTTTGCACGTGTTTATAAAAACAATATTTATGGGAAATAAAAAATTTAGTGTATGTATTTCAAAAACATTTTTACACTTGTCATATTAAGTAGCTTTCGCCACAATGAATCAAATCGAATGTTTCTTTTCACCATATGCCTATACCCTGGTCGAAAGTGCCACTTTCGCTCCTGGCTCAAAAACACGAATGTGGGATTTTCGGCTAGGGTATGGTGAAATAGTATAATTTACACGAGATATGGATTGTCTAAGTTTTTTCCTCCCAATAGGTGCGTAATATATTATTTCGTGTACCTAGTATGAAAGCAGGATTCTTGGAACCCATTCCC
Source organism: Torymus sinensis (assembly GCA_030522985.1). Classification (NCBI taxonomy): domain Eukaryota; kingdom Metazoa; phylum Arthropoda; class Insecta; order Hymenoptera; family Torymidae; genus Torymus; species Torymus sinensis. The sequence continues at coordinate 22,887 of JAPYZP010000155.1, read as the reverse complement.
GTTTGAACGTGTATACGGTATACTATATAGAAAAGCTAACCCCATCTATTCAACGTGTAAAAAGTAATGTGTATAGTTACAACACACGTAAACATCATTTAACTCAAAAATTGACAATTTTAAAGTACAGGCACGCTTATACGTATCATACATCAAAGAAATTTCTCGGTGATTCAAGATTCGACTGACTTTATACCATTGCAAATGGATCGCACACTCATAACATACCCGATTGTGTACATGTATGAAAAACCAGACAAACAAATAAATATTTACTCACTTTTTTCCACAACTTCTGACTAACTCGTCACTGCCCTGTGACCCTGTCCAATGTTGCTTGCCGTTGATACTAACAAAGTAACAAGTACTTACATAAACAATCGCAATGACACAATGCAGCATGAACCGCTCGTCGCACGACCGCAAAATGTTGTGTGCATTACGTGTGCTCGGTCAGCAGTAGGGCAGAGGAAGGGGTGGCTAATCCGCTAGGTATGCAGGCTTGGGTGGCGCAAGTGCGCAACAAACTACAACCCGCGGCGCGCACATCGGTATCAGTCGCAGTCGCGCTCGCACTTGGCGCGAAGAATTTTCTCTTTTATTCCAATATACTTATACTTTTGAAGTATATTTGTATATACATATCTACTTATAGTTTGCAGAAAGACACGTGGGCGAAAAGGAGCTGATAAGGTGCGGGATAAGTATAATACATATCTTCGATTGATGATAAAATGGAATCTGTGAGTATTTACGAAACTAAACAAGAATTGCGTATTATATATGGTCTTTTGAAGACGTTTGAATTTTGTTCTTTTTAGAGCGAGGATAATAGCCAGGATTCGGTAGTTTTTCGCTCGAGCTCTAGTGAAAGAAACTACGATGAGGATGGTGAGACTGATTCTTTGTATTTAATTTTTTAAAATTTTTGTTTTTTAATGTAAATTTTAAATTGATGAAATTTTTATACATTTTACTTTTGAATTTTTTTTACGTGGTTTGAGAAAAATTATCTTATTTACAATTAATGTTACACAGTAATTGCAATATTAAAGTAGTAAAGTTAAAAATAATTATTTAACTATTATTTTAATTTTTAGTTTCAAACTGTAGCACAGTTGTTAGCAAATTTGAACAATGTTCAGTGAAAGACGATGGAAACCTAACAGAAGTACAAAGTGAACAGCAATCATTGACAGGTATAAATTAATAAAAATAATTTCTTTATTTCTAAAGTAACTTTCTCTATTAATCTAATTATCTGAAATATTTGCTAATAATGGTAGTGAGTGTTATTAATTTAGTATTGCATTGATTTATGATTTCAGGTAACAGTGTACAATCTTCGAAATCTATTGACACTACCTTAATGGATCTAGATATTCGAAAGGATTGTGCTACAAATACTGATGATGATAAGATGATCGTTAGCAACGTAGAAACATGTGAACGTGGTACTATTACTGATAGATATTTGATGTATAAGAAAAACTGGAAACCTAATTGGAAAAGAAAATATTACAATCAGAAGTATAACTACAATCATAATATATATAATAAATATGATTTACCTTATGGATTTCGCAAAACTTGGGAACGCAGAGCACATGAAATGAAACAACAGCAGATAAAAGAAATTTTATCTAGAAGTTATTATTATTTTACTAGATTTATGCATTCTCTAGATCACATGAAATTTTAAGTGTATAGTATACAGTTAAGTGTGTAGTCCACTGTATACCCCATTCCTATATTTACAAAAAATTATTTTTTCTTTATTAACATTACTAATATTCAATTCCTTTTTTTCATGGATACTTAATTCTATTATGAAAAGTGACTAAAACAAGACTTGTAAATCACAGATCATTAAATATTTTGTATATGTTTAGTATTAAGTATGGAATGTTTATTTACATTTAACAATCATGTATTAACAAAATAATATTTTTATTTTTTATAAAATTATAATAAATAATGTTTGTATATTAAAATCTAATGTTTTTCATTTTTTTTGAGTAAAAATCTTAATTGATTATAATATTCATATGTATATTACAGTAATCCTTAGATTTGTATGAAAATTATAATTTTGCTTATTATTCCCAAAGTAATTATTGCTTCTTCACGCAGAGAAAGCAATTGTATTTTTTATATTGAAGAAAGAATTTTTCTAAGCACTGCATTATTTTTACCACTTATAAACTATATTTTCTTTCTTTCAAATTATTATTCGACCCTATTTTAACGCAACTATATACTTACATTCGAAGTTTTGAAATGAGTTTTTCATATCTCATTACTTATTCACAATGGAACCATATGAAAAACGCAGCCCGCGATTGGCTCGGCCACGGAGCTTCCGGCGCTGTCGCAAATCGTTGCGCGCGCGTGCGCGGAATCGGGAGTTCTCGCGGTTTTTGCCGTTTTTGTTGACACACGCGCGCGGCGCAGGCAGAAGCTTTGTTTACGTCGGCGCGTCTGAACCTTATTACTTGATCTGTGTCTCTTCTCTCGCATGAGCAAAATGTCGGTAGTGAAAGTTGAGGATATGGTAAGTATGATACTTTTTAGTTTATAAAATCTATTTGCGTTATATTTATGGCGAATCTGTGCAATTTTTAGGACGCCATGAGCGACGATTCGTCCGTCGTCTTTTTATCCGACCGCGAGGAGAATGAGGATCCACAGGAGGAAGAAGGAGAGGAGGAGGAGGAGGAGGAGGAAGATGAAGAGGAAGACGAAACTTCCATTATTGTCGACGACGAGGACGAGAAAGGTATAACAAAGTATTAGTACATCTGTCTAGTTTTTCTTTTTATTGGAAATTGGAAATTCATGATATTTGTGGATTTTCAGGTGCAGCAGGCATAATCCTGCAGGAGGAGAGATTTGTCGTCACCGAGACTACGACCTGCACGACCCAAATAAGCGTACCGGTGAAGGTGGACAAATGTACGCAAACTCTCGCTGATGAATTCCCTGTAAAGCCGACTTACACAGGTATGTTACGCTTTTTTTCCAACTAAAAGATATTTTAAGTAAATTTAATTCTTCAAATTTTAATTCTTCATTTAACAAACTATTTTAAAGTTAAATGAAATCTAACATTATTGATGTATATACAAAATTTTACATAAATCCATTAATAATTTATTTATAATATTATCATATCTTAATCAATATCTAATAATAATTTAGTTCAATTTAATCTCAAAAATTTTATATTATAATTAACTGTAAATAATATCGATAAATAGTTGTTATTGCATTATATTAACTGTATATTAATTATATCAATAGATGTGTTGGCAAGCAGAGAAAGTAATGTAAAAGTTACGATAAATAATTCATCTTCCAGTACTAGAAGTGTTACAAAGCCTGAGTCTGCAACAAGTGAAAATAAACGTAATAGTAACATCTGTTTTGATAATATAATAAAATGATTCTTAATATAATTAGAAATTATGATAACTAGCAATTTTATTGTAGGAAATAATGGACCACGTAAAACCATTGTATATGACGAACCATCAACATCTACTAAAAAGCAAAACAATTCATCTACTACAAGAAGTACTTCTTCAAGTGCATATGCTGATCGTACTACTGTAAATAATGATAATAGCTATGGAAATTCTAAGAAAAATGACTCTGGGTCATATGTGAAAAATCCTATACACAATAATAATTCAAGAAGCAATGTGCACCAACATTGGAAAAAAACTAAAACATACCGTAATTACAGAGTTCAACCATATCAGCGTTATAATAATTATAATAATCAATACTATAACAATAGAAACAACAATAATGTATGGGATAAACTTCCCAATAGTTACAATAATAGGCAAGACAATTATAACCGATATGGTATAAGAGATTATGATAACAATTATAGCAGTAATAGGTATCAGAATAACAGTAATAATTATTATAATCATTATAACAATCAGCCCAAGCAGCAGTGGGGTCTAAAAACTTACACTTATCAGTTTAAAGAACGGTTGTTCCATGGATTTGTTCAATTCATGGATTTTGTTTTTCAGTATGATTACTCACGTTAATATTAATTACGTGTAATTATTATTTATTGAAAGAGTTGTCTTTTATTACTAGAAGAAAGGAGTAAACAGTTACAAGTAATTAAAATGAAATGCATAATTTTTAATTTAATAATGTAACTATGTAAGGAAATAAATTTCCATTCAATTATTTCTTATTTGATGAAATAGGCAAGTAATTCATAGTATTCAGAAATTCGAACAACTTTTATAAATAATAACTGTTTACCTTTTTCTACATTTTTAATTTTTGTCTTTTTTTATAACGTTTTTGCATGTTAAATGCTTTTGTTTAAATTATTTCACTAGAAACTTTAAGCTACGTAATAGATTGTAGCTTAACTTGATTAATATTTTGTAATACTGTACATGGTGTTTAAAAGAACTGTAGAGTGTATTTTTAGATTATAAGATGATTTTGAAAATTATGAGAAATTCATAATACTCATTTGTGAATAGTCACTTTCTATTAATTAGTCACGCATCGCTTTATTTAATTTACAAAGTAATAAAGCCCGAAAATTCAGCAAAATTTGAGTTATTTGTATCGAGAAGTTTTAATTTAAGTATTGGTAAATGTGCACTGCATTAAGTGTACAGATCTGTAAATTAAATTTACGACACTATTTAGTCTCTAAGAATGAATTAACCGTTTATCGAATTAACAATTTATACGCGGTTGACAATGTACTGTTGATGTTCAAACAGATCTATCAATAAAACACAAGTCGCTATACAATAGCGCCCACGCAAAACCGTTGTTCTTTCACGAAAAAAATCAAGAGAATACAAAAGCTACCCCGTTTCTCCGATCCCCTTTGTCTACTTCGTTTTTCGCTTTTCTGGCCCCAAACCGTCGGCGGGATTTTTATCTTTGTGGAAGTGACCTGCGAAGTCTCGCCGTTCTCCCAACCCCATCGTTTTTCTCTCTCGAGTGTCGTCGTTGGCGCCGTCGCGTTGCGTTATACGCCCCCCGAGAGCGAGGAAAGAACCTTGAGGTAATTAACCATTTTCCCCGCTCGACGTTTCGCGGGCTCTTTGTGCAGCGCGACCCTTCGGTGAATCGGGAATTTTCAAACGCGTGTATGTGTTTTTTTTCATTCTCGTTTGGGAAAGGGTTGTTGCGTTCTCGATCGGCTGAGGATTTTCTTCGCTTTTTTTACGATGAAGGAGTTTTCGGTAGCTACCGTGTGTTCATTAAATTAGAAATTGGGAAAAAATTTGTTACGCGGTATGGGAAGTCTGTCGGTCGCGTCATGTCTCTTTGAAAGTGGTGAGAAAAATGTGAAATTCAATCTAAAACCCAGTATTGTCTAATATCTATTGAGAGAAGAAAAATAAATACAAATAACGCTGTACTTATAAAATATTTATTCTATTTAAATTCTTATACTCGTAAAAAATGTTCTGAATAATGGGCTGTTCATTTTTATTATAAATTTCATTACGTTCTCGGCGTTGAAACTCCCAAATCACTCACAAAAATCACACCAATACATTCAAACCTTGAAATCTCGAAAACCACCTTGCAGAATAGCACCACCTTTCACACCCAGACAATCCCCATTTTCTCATCATTATTGGCGTAAAATTGGCACCTCACATGTATCGGCTACTTCCAAGCCTCTCGCATCAACACCCATTGTGCCTCCTTTTACCAGCAAAGCAAAACCACTCCAATAGAGAACAAAGTGCGCGTAGACTCGTGAAAGCCAGGCCTCGGGGCGCGTGTAATTGCGGAAGAATACATTACAATACATATAAGTATACGCGCAAGAAAATATCTCGCGATCCGCGCGGGCATAAGAAAAAGAGAGCTTTGACAGAAAAGCGCCCGCCAAAGGGGACCCCTGCGGAGCGATCCGCGCACCCCGCGGAGGGAAACCGAGGAGAGCAGCTCGCTTCTCAAAGGTGCCGCTCACGCGCAGCCGAGAAGCACTTGTCGGATGCATTGTGCGTCGCCCCATAATGACGGCTATTTTCCCCCTGATTATTAAAGAGCTTTCCGGGAACTTTGCCATTTCTCTCTCTCTCTCTCTCTCTCTGTTTTTACACGTGTACATATTGTGTGCACGCGAGTGAATGCGGCGATGTGTGTGAGAGTGAAATTGATTCGGTTGCGCGGATTAGGCTCGCGCGTGAATCATTTATTTATTGTGGGTAATTCGTTGGAGAGGCACTGTAATGTTTCTGGGCTTTCTATATAAGTTTTAATGCCGGATTGAGATTGACTAATGCGTATGGGTACATTGTGTTCTTATACAACAAAGCAAGGAGATTTTTTACCGAATATCTTGCTTGAGCTTTTACAATAATATTACAATGCAACATACAATTTGTATTAGTGTTATTTCAACAAATAGTAGATTTTTGAGAGATATTATTTTTCATTTTAAATTAATACTATAACCGTGACTTGAAAATAACGCATTTAAATATTTCTCATTAGAAAAACATAGTTTCAGATTTCTATGCTAATGGTATGATTGCTACTGTTTTACGAAAAACGGTATATGCTAAAATTTTAAACTGATTTCAATCTCGGCTCCGAGCAATTTGCACGGTAGATTCGTAGAAACAAATCTAGTTCTATTTTAAATTACCCCCAGAAGCTATATTTTAAATATGCATCTCAAAAATTCGGAACGTTTTAAATTAGAATTTGATTTGCAGCTTAACAACGTGTCTTCTTGATACTTAATATTCATAGACAAAAGCAGATCTTATCAATATGAAGATCAAAATGAGACAAAAATACAGATCTGGACGGGATCGATAAAGAAAAATAATGTGAGATGAAGTTGAACTTGTGAAGAATTAGTATTGAATGGTCCTTGATTTCTTTTTGAACGTTTATTACTAATTTCTCGACTTATACTTCAATTTATTTTGTTAGGTAAAATATTAGTGCAATTCTTCGTCATGCAGTTCAAATATGACACAACTTCATAATCAATTGATGCAGGTATAATTGTTTTGTTTTTAATTTTTACTTGTAAATTATACAAAAGATGTTTTAATTAACCATTTAAACTAATATTTATCTATCTAACTTCTTGAGTAAAATTGCATACCTGAAACCTAATGTACAATCACCAATAACAGTATCCACTACTATTCATCAAATTCCTATAAAATACAACATTAAACAACAAAAATAAACTGCAAAACAACGTTTAATAAAAGCAATCTCCACCCCAACACCACCCATTGATAACCATCCAACACCCAAAAAAAAAGTCCGTCTGTAGCCCAGAGGACTACTTCTCCGCATTCCCCGACCTTTCTATTCTCTCAATCTTCCGAGAATCCCCACAGATTCCTTAACCCTCCTGCGCGCGTCTCAACTCTTTCGGCTCGCGCTACTCGTATTTCAGTCCCACAAGCCGATAATCGCCGCCTCTATCCGCGAATACTTTCCTCCCTTCTTCTCCCACACTACGAGCACACACGCACACACCTATACGCGCGCTGGTATGTTAATCGCGCACGCGCGCGTCTCGGATATTTAATTTCGAGTGGAGGGGAGGGATGGAGAGATTGATTAACGGAGGCGCGCGCGCACGAGCAAGCGCAGGGTAATTTGTATCGAGTTGTTGAAATTACGATTAATGTCGTGGAGGTGAGGGTTACGGTTCGTTTGGTCTGTGCGCGTGATCGCTCGGAGATAGGAGCTGCGAGAGAAGAGTGGAAATTTAATATGGAAATTTGGGGTAATGAGTGGAGGATGGATTGTTCTGGTAGGTGTGCGTGCGAGTGAGTCAGAGCTCTTGTTGAGTAGCATTTAAATGATGGTTAATAGGATAAAAGGAATTTCATACGTATATTATGATGATTACGTTGTTGATGAATAAATTATTAAAATTCACGTGTAATTTTGAATCAATATTTTAGCTTATTGTAACGAAAGAAATGTAACTATACTAATATTACTTACGATAAACAATAACACAACGAATGTTTAAATTTTAATGGATACCAATTAAAAGTTGGGATTTCTTCAACTCCGAATATATGCTACATTTGTTATTTTGAGTATTCAAACGAGTATTCATATAAGGTTTAAGCTGTTCGACGCTCTCGGCTATCACGCGCGCCTAGGAATTCCTAATCAAATAATTTAGTCACACTGAAAATCACGCCTAAACGTTCTGAGTCATGGGCAGTCTGAGCTCAAGTTCTCTTCTATAACCAGAGAATAATTTATGTCCGGAAAATCCGAAAAATTTTGGACATGTATATGTGGAGGCATATATATATCATATAAGTTATAGTCAGGAATGATACCAATTTTCTATAAAATATTACCCGTGAAATGAATTATCCTTATACGAAGGTTGAGGTCTTTAACATTAAACCATAATTTCATAGCGAAATTTTCCTTTTTCAAACTGAATTGAGCACTACGTAAGTCTCTAAATGGTGAAACGTTTATACATGAGTGCATTTTCAAATAAGATAATATTGTCGCCTGTTAGGAAAAAAGAGCTATTTCAAACTAGCGCTGAAAATGGAGATATTTGCTTAGAAGAAAAATCAATGGCTTCGAAGAAAATTTTTTACCAGCTTCAATTTTTAATAAAAATAATCATTTACAAAATAGCACCTTTTTTGGTATTCACGTCGGCCCTCTAAATAGATGATATTGAAGTAACTGTTACAGAAATTCTGCATTACCGTTGTCACAATTGGCTCGAGGAGACGTCTTCAATAGACGCCAGGACCGTAAGCATCAAAACCGTAAGCACGCATAATGTAGACTGAGAGAAGTCACTGTAGTTTCCCGCTTATGAAAAGCTGCAAAGTAGTATGGTTGTGTTAACTTTCCACTATTACACGTCAATATGACACTATACTGGATCTAATTTTATATTTTAATGCCAAGAATATAGGACTTGTTTTTATTAAAGAATTACCTTATTATATTATATTATCTTCAACTTTCTAAATAACTATAAATGACATATTTTATCATATTGAACTCTGTTCAAATCTGCGAGAAGCTATGAAAAACTATGAAAAACAATGATATTCATAATTTTTCAATACTTTTTATGATTTTTTATAATTTTTCATAAATTTTCACTTTTAATATACTTTTTCATATATTTAGCTATTTCTCATTCGAAAAGCGAATACTCAAAAAGGAGACATGTCACCTTGAAATTTATATAATGATTGTTCGATCCCACACCAACCGAAGCCTCTGTGAATTTCTTATAGATTCTGTTATGCCATTTAATGATCAATTACCAATGAAATTTTTCAGAAGAAATAGTAAAAAACTAAGAAATATTATGAAAATCTATAAAAATTTAAGAAAAACTATGAAAATCTATATGAGAGTCTATGAAGAATATATCCCAATTTGGTACTTCTTTTCATACTTTATTTTCAAGGTTTCTCACGACTTTATGGTTTTTCATAGTTTTTTATAAGATATTTTTTTGCCAGGGATATATTTTTAACAACCATCCATCCCAAGTGGAGTCGATGCTTTACGTTCAAAATTGCAGCGCGCTATCCGCAACCTCTCATAATCCGCATATACCATCCTCTTCGCTCACTCCATCTCTCTCGCTCCCTCTTCTCGAGAAGAAAAGGCTGAAAGAGCGACGACACGAGCCGAGCGCTACGCACGCGGGTCTCGCTCTCGCTTGCGTGCGCGCGCGATTTGCCGCGTCACTGCCTACAATGCACCCGGCGATCTAGCGGTGATGCGCGCGCACGCGCCTATATAGCCACCGCGTATACAACAACCTCTCGTCTCTCTCGCGGCAATTCTATTTTCATTTTCTTCTGTTTGCCGCTGCCGGATCCGAAAGATTCCCCTTAACAAACGGACGGCGGCAGCTCGTTAAAGATGAATCTGTATTTGTGCGCGCTGCGCTCTGGAGAGATCGGCCGTGAAAAGCCCTCGCGCAGCTTGCTTACACACGTGCGTACGTGGAGAGATGTATATAATATATACGTGACGTGAATTATTGCTATACGCGGAGAGCGCTTAACTGAAACTGTAAAAACGGTAATGAGAAAAGGCGGCGAGCTTGCTGCGGATTAATAACTGTCGTTTTACGCAAGTGTAGAGCGCGCGCGTTCTTCGGGGTTGTAATAACGCGTGTGCGCTCCACTTTTTTCTTTTTTTAGTATTCGATGTAAAGTTTCTTTCTAAATCGCGCTGTGCACGAGAGAGTCTGTGAATTTCATTGTATTCTTGTGAACTTGGGGTTGCAAAGACGAGTGGTGGAACGAATAAAGATGAAATTTAGTATATGCTAGTTCAGCGGAATAATGGCACTTTTCAACTTGAATGATGGGTTTTATGTTGCGAGAATTGTATGGTGTGTCACGGTTACTAAAAATAGCCATAACGGTGATGTATAAAACGCTTTATATCTTCGAGGTTCGAAATTTGCATTTTCTCGTGATAGACATTTGAGATTTTTAAACATTTCTAAACCTTGTGAATACGGTATAAAACGTTTATATAAAAATCTCTGGTTTCCGCTAGAAAAAAAACATTTTTCATTCGTTAATATTTATTTGCCATTTGCAAGGAAGTTTTCATTAATTTTAATATCCCCAAATTGATATGTTAATTTAATCTATAAGAAAAATTCAAGTTATATTTTAATACAAGGCACTATTTTACATCGTAAAATTATAATAAAATCCTCGAATTTCGGAAATTTTCGCGAAAAACACACGAATAATGGGACACTTCATATTTTTATTAAAATATATTATTTCAGTACATAGAGCGAACTATGACAATAGTTAATAATATATGCATTTCATAATACCTTTACCTTAACTATCATTCTTAAAATCTTTCATCCTCACCCACAAAAATGATTAAAATTATATCGCCCACACAAAATTACGTCCACAAAAAAAATTAATTCACCAAGAGAGCTCCCAACCTCTCCAAGAAACCCCCTCGAACGCTGCACTTTACGTTCTCAACCCACCCCAACATTATATCCACCCTCCGTATATACACCGTTTAGCCGCCACCGGCGACCGCGGCACACGCGCTCACCCGAGGGACAACACCGCGCTACAACCGTCGGAGAAAAAAAACCCACGTATATATACGTACACGCATACAAGAGCCATCCCCTCGAGGATTTACGAGCGAGCCTCTCTCTACGCGCGAGTTCGTCAATGACAGCCGCTTCCGGCACGCGCGTGCGCGCAATTACGCGCGTCGCTCATCCGCGATGCTGATTTTACACTTTTTTACGCCTAACCGTACACTTACGCATATAAAGGTATACGCGTATATGTGTTCTCTCTTTCTCTGCGCGCGCGCGCATCACAGTGACTGCCGCGCGTGCAATATCGACGACGTAATTGCCGTCGTCGATGGCAAGCGCGCGCCTGCGTACCTACGCGCGGGTTAATTATTTCGAACGCGCGTAGTGCTGCAGGTATAAGTATCGAAGGAGATAATAGCGCGCCGCGCGCGAGGTTTACGTTTATAGAGCTCGTTGTTCGCGGTGAGTTATATATACCGAAGATGCCCCGATCTCGAGTGTGTGGGTATCGGGCTGCGACGTTTAATTGATGGTAACGGAGGTTGCGTGGAGACGTACGAGTTTTATTTTATGCCGCATATAAGTTGGTAAAAATATAGGAGATGTACCTTTAAGGCCTTGCTATGTATGATTGAATGGTAGTTTTAATATATTCAGATGATAATCTGACGGAACAGTGTTTTATATGTGTGTGACAGGACGTTATTGACAGTCGGTGATTAAGTAGCATAGACTCTAATTCTATTCGTGCGCGCCAATGGTTTAATATATCTTTAATTTATGACTAATCGGCAAGTGATTTATAACAATACCATTTCAATGTATTTGATATACACTTATACTCTTTTGACCTTCTTTCTTACAACATTGAAACTTCAAATGGGGTCTTGTTAAAATTTTGTTTTAAAAGTTAATAGAAATAGACGCTTAGCAGGTAAAAAATCTTAGCAAATGTATATATAAATTACAACTTGGTGTATTATTTTAAAATGTTACGAGAGACTTTTGCAAATTTTTAACCTTGTCTTCACGTCCGAGCTCCTCGCAGGAAAAGCAAATTTATCATGTCCCGCAGACCTATTATTCCACCGTGTATTTATACACGAGCTCTGTAAACATCCGCATCCTATATGCTCCGCTCGCACCTGAGCCCAAAAGAACCCAACAGAGAAGACCGAAAATTAGGAGCCCTACTCCTCTCTCTACAACCTTAACTAGAGCAATATAAAGTAGGCGCGAGCCGAAGAAAAAGTAGCGCGAGATTAGCGCTCGAAACACGACCTATACGGGAGAGCGAGAGAAGCAAAAAAAAAGGCGACCGACCCTAGAAGACGGCGCCTGCGTTTGAAGAAAAAAAAAGAAGAGGAGAGGGTAAACGAGTCGAGGAGGAAAGCGAGAGCATATAAGTGGGGGCGGAGAGTAATTGGGGTGGTTGAGAGGCACACGAGGTAAGAAAATTAGATCGAGATATAGAGAAAGAGAGAGAGCGAGGGTGTGGGGTAGAGTGTTTACTCGGTGTAACGTGCTTCACGCGCGCGCACACTTTAGCGTTTACCGGATCAAACTAATACTCGGTAATTTTTTAGATTGAAGCGTTAAATAGCGATTCGAGTTTTTTTCAAATAGGCGCGGTTCAATGCAAGGAAAGAAGAAAATCTTTACATTAAAGGAACGTCATTAACTATAAACGAACGGACATAGTTAAGAAACTATGTCTTTGAAATTTGAATTTCTTAATTATTAAGAAATATTGTTAACTATTAAGAAATATCAGTATTTTATAGTTAGGAAAACCATACTTTTAATGTAAAGATTGTCTTTTCTCTGCGTGTGTAAATATTATATTGGTCTAGAAATAATGTTGAATAAGTGTTTCTGTTTTCTTTTGTATATCGGTATATCAAATGCGTATTTATGAAAAGATGGAAGAAAAGTTGGTAGGTCTTTATGATTGGTAAGATGTCATTACCTGAAAGCAAATATTACGTGATGTTGCGCTATTCAAGTAAGAACTCCAGGAAGTATTTCTTTTCTATGTAACTGTAACAAAATGGAACAGCTACTTAAGTTTTTAAAACGAGCCATTTCATTCTCACACAAAACGGCAATGTAACAAGTGAATTGCAGAAATGAATACAGCAAGAATGGAGCGTTGAAACGCGGAATAATACTTACTTTTATACAGAAGATCGCACAGCGTGTACGCAGCAAGTCGTTTGTGTTTTCAAACAAACCGTTTATACGCACTTCGACCTCCTTTCCGCACTTCTCATGATTTACGCGAATTTCTTCAAAGTGTGTCCCACTAAAAAGCTCGTATAAGGTTCCGTAATATAGAAACTTATCCTCTTTAAGCTTTAAACTATAATTGACATTCATATATGTTTATGACGAAATTCAACTTTCCTGTCCTATTTTTAACGTAAAAAGTAGGAGAAATCAGGGGAGATTTCTCTTATTACTGCCTTACAAGTGATAACTTTCACGTGACTTTTATGCGAATGAAATCCAATACCGATTTGAATGTATAAAAATTGTCTTTGGATATATATCAGTGTTAAAATGATGAATGAATAAACGCTAGTTCGTTAGACTAATTGATTGAAACCACAAGAATAATTGTTATGAATTAATTGTTTGAAGAAAGTTAAAAGAGGGTAGAGAAGAACATCAATTCGTTTAGTTTGTAAATATATCATTTATTAGCCATTGAAAAGCAGAATATACAGTAATTTAAAGTAATTATGCTTACCTACATTTATGTGCAGACATTTTTGTAAATTTTGTTCTTTTCTTTTTTCATATTATGAATTTTTGAAGTATAAGGTTATTAAAATATATAAAAAAATATTTTCTAAGCCATAATTAATAAACAATTAATTCTTTTACAAACTTTTTAGGATAAAAGTTATTGTTATTAACGATCAGTAATGAGAATCTATACCACCAAAGTTGTTAATACATTGTTAAATAAGCCTTTATATCCATATAAGAAGATTAACAACGTTCATCGTACAATACCGTTCGAAAGACAAACTATATCAACCACCTGACCACATTTTTCCAAAATAATACCACTCGAAAATTGGCGCCACCATCATCCCTCCCAGCAACCATAGCACCCCATCGGCCGCACATCCCCGTACACCCACCCAACTTTCTAAAGCGCGCGCAGGCGGGCGTGCACTCAACCCAGCACGCAGCTCAAGCTCTCGACCGGAGAAACGAAACGAAAATTAGAACTCGCGAGCGAGGAAGAGGGAGAGAGAGAGAGAGAGAGAGGAATACTAGAGAGATAAAAGGGCGCTGGGCGATGATGCCGACAAAACGGAAAGGGACCGCGCGCACGCGCCACTCGCGCCGGCCACACGACTCGGGCCCCTACTCCTCGATCCGGCGCGCGCGCGAGCGCACCTGGGACAGTTGGCAAGCGTAAAAGTGAGGCCCCTCGTAGATCCACACACACATACACACACACATATCTCCGTGTGTTATATACACACTTTGTGCGCACGAGCGGCGTGTAATGGCTCGCGCTTCTCGCTTTCTTCGTCTCGTTTCGTCCTGACACCCGCGCGCTCGCGAGAGCGCCTTTATTTTTGCGCTACTTGTTAATTTCGCGTGTATAGGTCGCGCGATGGCCGACGGTTTTTGGGATTCCCCCTCTCCCCTCGCTCTTATATATACGGGCAAGATGATTGAGCTTCGCGGTGTTGTGTTTTTTTTCCTTCGTTTTTCGAGCGGAGGGTGTATATGTATACGTGTGCGCGGTTTATTGTGGCGATCGGCGGAGTGACTTGGCGGAAGTCGAGTGTTTTTTTTTTAGGGGAAGGAGAGCTGGGGTGGGTAATGGGGAATTTATTGGGAGATGCGTTGAGGTGAGGAGACGATGAATTAATTAGGCCACCGGCGATTGTGTCGTTAGAGAGATGAGTATATATACCATAGATAATCTTGTGTATAACGGTTATCGTTGTGTTGTCTGCGAAAAATGGAGGAGTGTTGTAACGTACTTATATCGGAATTATGAAGATATTACAAGGTTTTATAGAAAACGAGGTTTCAATAATAACTTTATTGTATACCGCGAGCCAGAGAATCTCGTAATGATTTATATTTAATTTATTTTCTAAAGCACCAAAGTATCGAAAATACTTAAAAAAAGTCGCCCCAAAGAAGAAATAATCCTTTATCATCTGCAAGTATAGGTTAATCAAATTTTATTAATGATAATAATGAGCCCACCCTCTTCAGTCTTCACATATAAAATTACATCAACACCTTGGCCCGATACAATCCTTTATCTAAAGTACCCCAACTCCCATAATCGCATTAAACCACTATAATAGCGCCACGACACGAACGTAAAAAAACAGTGTTACCTTCATTAAAGGACCAACAAAAAGAAACCATCGCACATCCTCCGCACCAACATCCGATCTACCTGGGCATGCGCACACTGTGCATGTACGCAAGAACAAAAAAGCTCCGAAACAGCGTCCGCTCCTTACGAATTTCAACTACCGCATATTACCCTCTCGCACCCTACACCTCCCGTCGAATAATGCACGCACGCGCGAGCGGGCGAGTCTATGATTGATTGAGTCATTAATTCAAACGATAAAAGCCGGCGGGGCTTCCGTCGTATTAATCAATTCGGTACCGCGCGCGCGCGCGAGCAGCGACACGACACAAAAAAGGATGATACACCTTGGGCCCGTGATCATCATCCCACTCACGTGTGCGTAGAAAGGCAGGCGGGTGTATAGGATCGGGGATATTAAAGAGGCGAGGGGATATAAAAAAGGGAGGAAGCTGCGCGCAGCCCGGAGAGTTTTTGGATCTGACTCGTTTTTTTAGGGGATTTTTCATTGTGCGGTGCGCAGTGTGGGTGACAAAAAGCGCGCGGCAGGAAATGAGGGAAGTCGTTGTCGTTGGGGTGATCGGAGGTGCTGTTGATTAGGATTTTTTATAAACGGGGTTGAAATTTTTTTTACGTGAGATAGTGTATGTAGGAAAAAAATTAAATTGATTGACTTGTTCACGTTTTTTTGGTGATGATGTGTGAATTTTATATTGTGTGCTGCTTGTTTGTCAATTTCCATGTCTAAACCTGAGCCCTCACTACACGGCATCCCATATATTTTTGACAAATATTGGACATGATAAACAGAAGGATTCAGATGTATATATTGCATACAGGTAGTGTATGTATACATTGCCTTCCTAATTGGCTTGCGTTTTATTGGCTAGGCAATAAATAGGTACAACCAGCCGGCATGTATTAACATTTAAATTAGAAACTGTTTAACTAAACATATTTTTTTCAACTGTTCCAACAGTTACGCTTCTATCATACAACCAATCATTTGCAATAGTTCTATGAAAAATCGAGACCATGTAGATCTAAATAAATGACTATGATATTAAAGAATTTCCAATAATCAGCTTACACACAAGAGGAAGCGTATTACCACTACCACTATAGAAATTAAACAAACGTTGAACCATTCATATACCGTCAATCCATTAGGGATCCCCTATTTCATCAAACTTTACTACCCCATATCCCAAACAGGCGCACTTACGTCTTCCTGTTTTCAAACCTTTGCTCCTCCAAAAAACCAGAAAAACAACACGCTCCTTCCATCACATAAGTATACACCTCCAGCTCAAACCCTTCCAAAAATTTATCACCCCGACATACACAAAATTAGCGCCGTATAATCATTCAAGAGTCGAAACGGCCGTATTACAGTCCATCGGAAAATCGTCTCGAATAAATTGGTCCTCCTCTCGTCGTCGGCCGGTCGCGCTCAAAGCCCTCGCTGTCGCGCGCGCGCGCGCCCCGTCTCGTAATTAAAGGTGTGCGGGACACACGTGCGCGCGCATCCCCCTCTATATTACTCGGAACTGTCGGAAGGAAAAAAACACACGTCGGAGAGAGAGAGAGAGAGGCATCGGGCCACGTGCCGCTTGCTCGGTCTCCGAAAAAAGAAGCGAGAGGGATAAGTGTCTAAAGCCAATGAGCGTAGGAGAGAGACAGAGAAAGAGGGGTGAAACAGCGTCAGCAGCCGCCACCTGATTTCTTCGACGGTAGTTTGCCAGTGGATTAAACCCTTCGAGAGGGAGAGAGAGAGACACATATAGGTGTATATATATATACACATACACATAAGCAGAGAAAGAGAAAGACAGAGAGATACGCGTAGATAGAGAAAGAGAGGCGCTCGCTGCTCCTGCTCACCGTATGCTACCCATATGGTTCCTCTCTCTCCTCTCCTCCACCTTCTTCTTCTTCCGAGGCACGCGCACCCCGCTTTTTCCTCCCCCTCTTTTTCTCGTTCTGTCTCTCGCCATTGCCCCGTCGTCGTAGTCGTCGTCGTAGTCGTCGTCCCCCTCCCGCCCTCGCGTATACTTGTGTGTGTATGCGTGAATGTTTGTGTGTATGGTGTGCTGTGGACGTCGATTTGGGACGAAAATTATTATTGCGAGCGGTTGTAATTATACGGAGGCGTAACGGGGTGGAAGAGGGATCGGAAGAGAGTCGGAGGGCTTCCTGAGCGGCAGGACTGCCTCCTTGCGTTTCTGGAATTTTTCGGGGTGGTGATGGCTGATGGAGGTTGGACGGGGGTTTTGTCATTGTTTCGTTAATGAATTTTTGAATACTGCGCTTGTAAGTTTTGTGTTTTTAGTTCGTTTTGTTGATAAAGTATGTTAAAAATTTATTCCGTGTCCGTGTCTATTATCTAGGGTATAAGAATTTTATTTTTATGATATTTAGAGTGTATTAATTAATCAATAATAAAATCTATATTATCATTGAATGAATAGGGAATAGTAATTGTTTGTGCTAGTTTTTAATTAAGAACTTCTAAAAGCACTTAGAGATACAATAAAGTGAGTCATCTGATTCAGCATTATTTCTCTCATCATGGTGTATAGAAAAGTGAACTTGATTTTTTGTTCTTCGATTTATATCGATTCTATTATTTCTTTTGAACTCTCGCAGGGAAACTAAAATTGCATGATAGGAATTATTTTTGATTCAAACTATTTGTTTTAAGTTTTGGTTGGGATTCGATTTCCTGTATTCCTTGGCCAGTGAAGATGAAATTATATGAAATTAATTCTCTGTAGCCTACAATTTCCAATACATAAAGACTTATAACTGTAAAAGTCTTTAAAAAACTTTTTTATCTGAAATAATTTCAGTCCTTTTAATGATGGAATTGAAAAATTTGTCGATAAGTTTTAAACGTTTAAATCATTAGGTTTTGGTACTTTAGGGATAAAATATTTCTAATAAATTATGGTTTTTATTCATTTATTGTAAAAAGCGATCTTAACGATTCAACAGTTTATCTATTGATGAAAAATGCAATTCTTCTCAATAGTATCCAAACAAGAATGCCCTCACATCATTTAACCACCATACCAAAAATCTAACCAACAACCTCATTACTTCCCAATTACCCAAGAAAGAGCCTATACTGTTGCACCCTCTTAAATCCTTCATCCCCGTGCTCAGCGCACCTCCCTACCACACTCGAGAAGCTGTGCAGGGGGAGCAAACTTACCCTCGCGTACAGTCCCAGCAAAACAACAGCCGCGCTCGAAAGGGCGGCGTCACCTCGAGGTCCCTCCCTCCCGACACCAGTTGCGCGCGCGCGCGCGCAGGTTCCTCGTCCGCGCGCGGATTAGTCCCCTCTTTTCACTACTTATTTCAACGAGCTTCACCGGAGGAATGCGCGCGCGTCGCGACATTTGGGGCACCGAGTCGCCCAATGACTTGATTAATGGGGGGAGGAGGGAGGGTGCATTTTCGGCAGTTCGTTTGCATTGTCGTCCCCTCGCCACATGGCAAAGGCCTCGAGGTGGTTAGGCTTGTGTATAATATTACAATATTTAGGTAAATTGGGAGAAAGTGTCGAGCGAGGTTGGGAGAAAGGTCCTAAATCTTGGCAGGCGCGGGGATCTGGAAAAGGATTTTCGTTGGAACTGGTGCGCCTACAGTTGTGCGGTTACTACGAACAATTTCCATGGAAATTTAAGATTGCATATGTTGAGAGATGATGCTGCGTAAAAGGCAATAATTTTTCATCTCTAATTTGATTTTTTTTATATTAAACATTTTTTTAATAATTTTTGCAGATTAATATTTAGTTTTTTATTAAGTTTGAATAATAATGTTGTTAATCCAAAGTTTTTTAGGATTCTAATAAGATGTGATAGTTTCAGTGAGTATATCGGCGCTAACAACATTTATAAATGATATAATTAATAATTTCCAATAAGCAAAAAATATATTTACATTCACGCCGCAGACTTTTCATTTGAAGAAACTCCACATAAAAAAAACTAGAGCGACGATCGATATAAAGAAAGGCTACATTAACTAAAGACAAAATGACTTTTGCGCTGTTGGAATGATAATGAAAAAGATTACTATATTAATAGTAGCTGAGCAAGCTATAGAAATCAAAGAAAGCAGAACTTTTGCATAGAAAATTTCTAGAAGAATTTGTTCATTACAATAAAGAAAAAATGGAATAATTGACTAAAAGATGGCTCCATTGACAAATTTCAAAATCCAATATTTTATTTTAATATAAAATACCCTGGTAGAAAATTAACTAAAATTATGTCATAATTATGGTTAATTTTCTACCAGGATAGGTATATAAATAAAAATAGTACCTAATATTTTCAAAATGCAGTAAAAATTTTCTACAAATTTTGTTCAACGTATTAAATTTTAAGCGAAATTACCAAGGCAGTATCTAGAGTATAATGCAAATAGGTAATGAGCATTATTGCGACGAAAAGTAGCATGATTCGCGAGTTTGCGACGATAAGTAACGCGATTCACAAGCTTGCCGCGAAAACTAACACTGCGCGTAACCATTCTAATCAATGGTTCGTGCTAGTCTTCGCTCTAAACGCTGAAATGAAACCTAAATCATGCTATAGTTTTCGTAATGGGCGTCGATATCAAACTTTCCCACATCTCAAAGGTTGCCTTCCGACTTTTTTCTATCGCATCCGTTATCCGTTTAGAGAGGAAACAGAAATTACGTCAATGACTTCCGCAACACCTCCTCGAAACTCGTTCGATTCCCATGCACATATAAAAACAACGGTCACACCCCCAACCTCGAATCTCACACGCACACAAAATCAGAGTCAATAACAAGGGCGAGCTCTTCACACTTTTCCCATATAATACCTCAGCCACCGCGGCGCATCGAGAAAATATGACCTCCCATCAACTCGCTCGCGCCGTATCTTCCGGCCTCTCTTCCACGTTCATTCATAATTCCATCCGTTTCCCATAGGTGTAAAAACGCGATACTCACTCGCGCGCCGGCCTCTCCCCCTCGTCGATCGCGGCCCAACGTAATAATTATCACCCTTTACCAAACGCGCTCTCCACCTTCTTTTTGTTATCCCTTCTCCCTTTCTCTCTCCTGGGAGAAGATGCGCCCGAACGGATTAATGAATATCCCCCGTATATACGAGCCAGGAAATCTCACGCGCGCGGCTCCTTCCCATTCATTCACGGACCCGAGAGAGATTCGAGAAAAGAGGATACGTGGGCGAGTTTAATTTTCGGGTTCACATGGGGCGCGACGTGACTGCGCGAATTCGGCCGTGGTGTATACGTGCGTATATACGAGCGTGATTTCCCGAAAGGGTGAATTACGCTCGGGGATTTCGATGGTGTATATATACTATACCTGTTGATACACACCGGACTTCCTGCGTCCCGCGGTTGTGTAACTGTCGAAGTGGGCAATGCCGGTGGTCAATTTGGTTTTAATTAGAGTTTTACGTGCACCTTGAACGCAGCAATTGTATATATATCATTCGTATATTTAAGCCATTATATATTAATAATAATTAAAATAAAAAGAATACTTTTATTAATTAACAAAAGTATGTGTATGTATGTGTTTGTGTATAATGTTTTCTATTAAATTATAAAATTCTGATGATCGCAGCTTATTGCACAATTTTAACTATGACGGCAATTTTGAATTAATGTAGTTTTTAAATATACATACGACTTTGATTCTCAATTTTAATTGTTATTCATCTTTAATTTAAATAAAATTTAACTATCGTTAAAATAATCCACTAAAAACGTTTAATAAAAAAAATAAGAATTAGCAAACTTCTTAATAGAAAAGTTAATGCCACATGCTAAACTGTGCAATTTTCAAAATTGCTTTGTTCAAAAGCTCCTTTATTAAACGGAAGTGACCCAAATAATGCGAGTTCCTGCTTTTGACCGAAATTACCCAACCGCTCGGCGAGCCCCTGAGATCGATGGAAGCGACTCAATTAAGTCATAAAAGCTTGGATTATTATGTATATCAAATTTTTCGAGGAAAGGTTGAGACTTCGTTCTTGGTCGTCTCGCGCCGATCTTCCGCCCTTGAATGGCGGATGTAGGCGGCACCGGATTTTCGACCGCTGTACCAAAACTTTCAAAACGTATACTTCTTTGTATAATGGATCTTTGTTATCTAATTATCTTTTATTAATTTATTATCTAATATAATATAAATATATATAATTTTATGGTACAGTTCTTTAAACAATATAGATTGTATAAATGTAATTTTTGCCATTATTTCGATAATTATAAGTAGTTGATCTAAAGATTATATAAACATGCATAACTTTTTGGTTTAATCACTCACTGTACAATACTCAATTAAAAATTAAAAGATACAACGAAAAGCCTATAGACCTGATCGGAAAAAAAAACCATTGAAAGAGGACCTCATACGACGACATAGAGAATCTCTAAAGACACGAAACTCCGCCAAACACAGGCGAAAAAAGGCACCACTTCAAAGGAAAAGCCGTCATCGCGAGTTAACCGATACACAGTGCCGGCAGCTCTCTGCGGGCGCCACCACAGCGAGAAAATTTACTGTCGACGCAATCTCTCATCGAACCACCTGTAATGGAACGAAAGG
Source organism: Torymus sinensis (assembly GCA_030522985.1). Classification (NCBI taxonomy): domain Eukaryota; kingdom Metazoa; phylum Arthropoda; class Insecta; order Hymenoptera; family Torymidae; genus Torymus; species Torymus sinensis. Next base: position 792 of record JAPYZP010000155.1, on the reverse strand, counting down.
TGACATGGCCCGAGGAACCGATCGGAAGGAGCCTATACATGCGCCGCCGCAGACGCGAAAAAAAGCAACAGAGGAACAGGTAACACAGAAAGGTCACGAGACGCTGTCCCCGGCAATTAAGACTCGTAAACTTTCTCCGGCGACGGCGAGCAGAGCCTCTCCGTAAGTATAAACGATGTTGGAAAACAAGCGTTTGTAAGACATGTTTTGGGTGCGCCCCTCCGCACGCGAGGGCACCAGCGAGATAACAAGATAAGTCGGCAGGTTCGGCTTATTCGATTGACACCATCTATGCGTTTTTCGGTAGGCGGCGCTTTGGTTGCGCGCAATGTTGCCGCGCTGTGTTCGATCAGCTTTTGGCAGGTGACATTTAGACACGTTATTCGAGACGGGGAACATTCGGTGAATTGATATAATATTTTTCTATATTGCTTTTGAAAAATTATACTTTTTTAATTATTCTTCATTATATAGGTAATATAAATAGAGATGGAATATATTGCTAAACTTTTGTTATAGTTATAACAAAATTTTTGTTTTTTTACAAATTTGTATTTTTTATCATTAGATTACAATTCTGCATAAACGTTTGTCTATACTAATTAATTACAAGTTCAATATATAATAAAATATAATTAGAAACCTTAAAAGTTAACCTTTATTACGAACAGAAACATTTTTTAAACAGTACACGCCCTGGTGGAAATCCAAATCATTTTATAACTAATAACTGACTATTTATTTTAGAGTTGGCTATAAAATAGGAATTTCTCTTGTCCAGTTTCTAGCCCT
>JAPYZP010000154.1:0-33815 GCA_030522985.1 Torymus sinensis | reverse complement strand
AAAAAACAAATTAAAATTAATGGAGATAGGTTAGAAATATTGCAAGTTTGGATTATAAATTATGTAACACGTCACGTATAATTGCCCCTAATGATTTTTGTTATTATGGTGTTCTGTTATTCTGAAACGATTTTAGCAGAAAATCACGATTTTAGAGAATATTGTAGAGTTGATTGGTCAATGTTGCTAATACTAAAAATCTCGAGAAAATATTATAATCAATTACTTATCGTTTTAAACTTTTTAATATAAATATTGTATTCAATAATTTCCTGGGGGTTATTCTTATTCAGTAACGGTAACTTTTGTGTACGTCGGCTCATAAATATCAACGCAAACCAAAAATTTATCGATTGCTGCTTAAATTACCTTGCCGCCGACTTTGAGTTACATAATTCTACGTTAGGGCTAGCCTTGTTACCGACCAATTCGTATGACCTCCTTTAGAAACTATATCACCCAAATAGACATTACCAAATGAGTTTGCGTATAAAATTATCACTATTATTCTATCGTACATTACGTTATGTTCGAATACAGTATTCTTAGATATTCCGTAAACCGTGGTTATGTATACTTTATATATTTAATCAACCCTTATTTGCGCCTTACATCGCGACTGCAGCGTTTCGGTGTATTTATAGGAATATTCGATAATGTAGTATTCTATGGGAAGATAATTTTAACCTTGCAAGATGAGGAAATTCAATTACGCGTTGCGAAATTACGTATAATCATTATCAAACCCCCCGACTTACTGCAATGTTTGCGGTTGAATAAAGGAACAACTGTGAAAGGATTAAAATCCAGTTACTTCAGAGTTAAATCATTCGCAGAGCTAGAAAAGTTTACATCATAAAGATGTAAAGTTTATATCATTATGATGTAAACTTCAAAACTTTACATCATTTGGCGCAGTTTCGTAATGATTATTAAATAACTGTACAAAGCGCATATTGCGCGTTTTTGACAGCGCGCAGACGAAAAATGCGACGCGAGCGCATTATAGGAACGAATATCTAGGACATTTTCAAGCCACGACTAAAAAGTTTGCTATACCTCGGCGTAAGCAAATATAGTTAGTTACGCATGCAAATTACTTTTAATGCGCCGTAAAATAACGCGAGTAATTATTATGGGCGATCCGCGCAGTTTAAACAGCCGGTAATTATGCAAAATTTATGTAAAAATGTTCCAAGAAGATTCATCATTCTGATCTATATGAAAGAATCGCGTGCTTATATTATTAAATTCACGCAATTTCGTGTTAAATTTATTACAGCCCCCAATTCGGCGTGTCCGACGAAATCTGTCACGCGCAATTAACGCGAAACTATATCAGCCCCGAGTTTAACATCCGTAAATTAGACATACAAGTATACATACATAAATAGTATAATACACAACTATTTATAGGCTCGAAGCGAAAAAGTATCATCTCAAAACCGCACGACGTAACCATTCAGCCGAATAACCAACTACTTATATACCGACGCGTATCCGCACGCGGGCGCTCGTAAACACGAGAACTAGTAAAAACACAGCCATTAGACACTTAACGAACTCGTCGGCGAACCGTCACCCGCTATAAAGCTCCACTCGCTCGCCTCTCCCTCCCCCTCTCTTTCTCGCACACACCTCGTGTGTCAACAACGGTTTTACAATAACAATAATAGGCGGCGGCAGCGAGGAAAAAGCCGCGCGCGCGGCGTGACGTTTCGCACTTGCACACACACATATATATACACACGCGGCCGCGCATAATATATCCTCTCTGTTATGGCCAGAAGCGCGCTTGCGCGAATTACGTAATGCGCGCCGCTCCGTGTGTCTCGTTTATGTAATGAGGCGGCTCGTCGCGCGCGCGTATTATATAGTGTGCGAGTGTAGTCGAGTTACCGGCGAGTACCAGAGCATCCCTCTCCATAATACGCGCTGGACCTATGCCGGCGGCGATGTACTAGAGCGCGCGCGCACGCTCGACTTTTTTTTTGTTGCATATAGTGGCGTGGGTGGGGAGGGAGGCAAGCGGAGAGAGGGGGAGGTGAATGAATGAGATGTAGATGAGAGCGTGGGTGGGGGGAGGAAGGGAGAAACGAGGGGGTTGAAGAGGATTTGCAATTTTGTTTGGTAGTTTCTTTGGTTAGTTGTTTAATAATGGAGTATGATTAATGGAGTGAAAGGGGAAGAGTGGAAAGTCAAATTTTGGAAAATGTGTCTTTTTGAAGTAGTCTAAGAAGACAAGATGCGCTGTCTTAAATTGTATATGGCAAGAAAATGGTAAAAAAAGAAGAAGGAAGTAATGGGAAAAGAGGAGCGATAAAGAATTATATAAACGCGGGAGAAGAGGGAACGATGTCATGTAGTAGGCTGCTGACACCTGGAGGTATGAGCGCGAACTTGATGCTGCTGGAATTTTCGTTGGTAATGTCGAGCTCTGCTGTGCGACCGAATGTACTATACTTCAAGCGATAAATATTTAATATTTAATTTTTATACAAAGAGACATTTGTATGGTTAACCTATTTAAATTTTAAATGGATAAACTTTAAATATTTTATAAGGGATGAGAAAAACGTTTCAAAAATATAAAAAATCGAGCAATCGATTTTTGTGAATAGTGAATTTTACAGTAAGTATTTAAATATAGAAATGAATCAATAGAAAAGTGTATTTCTTTTTTACTTCTCTTTTGTTCGTTATTTACAAATGGATTTCCAAAAATTAAATATTAAAATTACCATAGAGAAATTTATACTACCTTTCAGGTACTACATTTTCGCTGCATAAAATATTACCTTATAACCGTAAATGTACAAGAATGTCTTTCGTAGTATTTTTTTCTACTCTTTTTTCTTTATCAAGAACTGTCGTAAGTGGGCTTTGAATTATTTGTACCTTAAGTGCAAGACTTCATCAGTTCAACATTTTCTTTTTCTTTAGAAAAGAGGGTTTCTGGATTAAAAGCTAAACTTTTAATGCATGAATTTTGTCAACAAATGGAGATGACATCATTTTTTATATTTTAAAACATCTATGGAATTTTGTAATTAGTACAATGTATAGAAAGGAATTCCATCAACTTTGGTGTATTGCAAGAAGTAAACATTTTTAAAGTAAAATATAGTAAACAAGTTATTAAGTAATAATTAAGTTAAAATTATTAAAAATAAGTCTTTCAAGATCTTAATTTTTTATTCTCCATTTACCGTACGCTAAGAAAATTTGTATTTAAAACAAAACCTTATAAATGACTTTGGACATTGACAAAAAATTAAGGAAATGTGGTAATTGCAATAAAATGATATATTGCAAAGATACTTTTTTAATAATATCCCTGAAATAAAGCAATATCGCAATTAATCGTAATATTTCACATACAAAACCAATAATATTCCCAATTTCATCAAGACACAATACATCACATCTTACACAACAAACTACAATAAATCATTATTCGCCAAATTACAGTAATAGAGCGAACCCACCGTACATAAATAATTTTGATTTTGATATAAAAAAAAGCAACGGCACACAATGCAGTGCATTAGCGTGCGCGCAAAAACACGAGCCTATACACGGGCCTCGATAGATGGCAGCATCGCCAGGTCTACCGGCGTCCAACGATTCGATTTACTTTCCCATTCTCTTATTAGACTGCCATTCATTAGGCTCCGTGAGCGCGCGCACGCGCGTGGGTTGATTTATGACACTCTATACGCGCGAAATTTTTCCCCTTTCCCGTCAACAATGTACAAAAAAGAGAGCCTCGGGGCGAGCTGCTCGGCTCGCCGCTCGGGGAGCGTCAATAATTCACGAATTTTCTCGGGCAATCAAGGGAGGATTCGGCTTCTAAGCCAGACATATCGATTATTAAACCCTCTGCCTCTCGCTCCCATCGGCCTCGCTAATCAAGTCGAAATTCTCCCGTTCGCTCACTCTCTCACGTCCTGACTCTCCGGTTTTTTCGTACATAAAGAGAGAGAGAGAGGAGAGTTTGGGCGTAGGACGTGGGCTTTGACGTCTGACGAGAGTCCCGTAATTATCTGCCGGGAGAGAAGCGAGAGTCCACGCGCGTTCGCGCGCGCTCCATTAATAGGCGCTAAAAGCTCATGAGTGCGACTCTCTCGCACCTCACTCCCCCGACGTTTTTTTCTTGCGTCTCCCCCGTTTTCAGAGCTCGCAAAGTAATTTCGCTTTCACTGGGAGAAAGCATCGGGCGCTGATGAAGAATATGACGAGTGTGAAATTCAGTTTTTAGAGAGAGTGGCAGTGTTATGACACTTCTGTTAATGAGTCCATCGTACGGTGTTGAACAGATGATTGAGTAGTGTCAACATTTTTTAGGTCTCTTACTTCGGGGTGACAGTATTTATTACTATTTCATGTATACAGTTATTACTCACGATGTTTTATATTTTACTTGGGTTTGAAATACTCAATTATGGATTTTTTTTTCTCCTAATTTTAAGAAGAGACTACGTTGAAAATAATATGAACTAGGAGAGGATTCTCGAAAATCACGAAGTGGATCGCCAAATTGACCTGAATTTAGGCTATGAGAATTCTAGTGATGCTACTTTGAAAATTTTCATGAAAATTTGGTTCAATTTTGTGAGCATATAATCTTATATACTGCCTACTTCCAAAGGAGTAAAATAATGAAATAGCAGAGGATAACGACTGTAATGGTTCGAAGAAGCAGACGTACCAGTCAAAAATGTAAAGTAGACACTTTTTATTTTATACTAAGGAATAAAATTTTAAAATAAATCAGACGAAAAATTATTTTTTATTTACCTTCTAACGTTACAGTTTTATCAGCTATGTATGGATCGTTACAAAGGTATTATATTATTTCATAGGCGTCATATTTTATATTTGATGATTATGCAATCTTACCTGCAAATAAATTTTAGTGTGCTGAATTTATAATCTGCAGCAAAAGTTCTATTCTCAATGCTAATTTTAGGTCTGACCCTTACCGCGGATTGAAATTAAATCCTGCCGACACGGCCCTTTATTTGTTAAATGGGAAAAAATTCATCTTATCCTTGACGTATCGCGTGTAAAACGAAAATATATCGTACTTAATCTGAATGTAACTAAAGTCACCATAATTCTGCTTAACACAAAGACAGAACATATGGGTCAATTATATGTAAGTTTATATTTGATATACAAACGGAAGGGTCTGCTTTTTTAACAATTTAAAAAGTGAGTCATATTATTTTATAATTTTGAAAAATGTTATTATATACGTCCCTTATTAAAGATACATTATTTATGAGTTTCTAAAGCCACGTTCGACCGTCATAAATCATATTTTGAAATTTTTAGATTAAACGGAGAAGACTTTTTTCCCAGAATAATACAAATAAAATATGAAATTCATATTATACAATATCATTATTTCGTTATTATAATAGTGCATTGTGAATCCGATTAACAAAAGGTAAATTGGCGTTTAAGTGTCCTTTATGGAATAATCCTTCAATTATCAACGAGAGAATTGGATGATCACGTAAATACTTTCATTGCCGCTGTGCTACCCGTGCAATCGATTGATTGGATTGCACGCGATAGAAGTCGACAGAGAGAAGAAGATAAAAGAGGAATTACGAGGAAAATGCATAAAATTCATCGGTTGAGGAGGGGGAGTGGGTACTAGTCCTCCCGACAACCATTCGCACTTGGAATTTCTTGCAAATTGTCAGTAAATATAAAGATGAAAGGTGTGGAACTGAAGGCTACTGTTTCCTTTTGACGTTAAAGCATTTTGTTTGAATTTAATTCTATTTCTACGCTGATTCATTGTATTTGTCTGTCTGTTTTCAGCCGTAATACAGTTATAAGGTTTGTTTTAGACTTTCATTGCATATATCTGTGCAGAGTTTGTTCTTGAAAAGCTATATTAAAAAGGTATGTAATTGAAATCTGTTTAATTTTAAATCTTTTCGAAATTATCATAATGATAAATTCTAAAAACTATTCGTGATTTCTTTTTTTGTGGGGGTTGTTTCGAAGAACCCAATTTTTCAAATGATCAGAATATTTCTAATTTTAGCAATTTTAGACGGTATTCTATGTGCAACATAAAGGAGATTTTAAATTTTAACATTTTTTTGAAATTTATACTTATTTGTATCACAACCTACATAGACGCATAAACCTACTGCTTTAAATCGTGCACCATTCAAGAAACAAACTCGCAAGCAATTTTCCAAAACAGCATATCAGCTTTAAACTGTACATGTCAATTTACAGAAACGACCCACCGACTTCCTTTTAACATAACGAAACGACGACGACAATTACGCATATTGTACTGCAATCACTATACAGCGTTCCGTAATATCCAAAAATTTCCGTTTCTTCTTGCACACATTTGCAAATGAAATACTGCCGCTGCGTAGTACCTCTGCAATCTTGAGCGCGCGCGCGCGATCCATCGGTGATATTCGATTCCACGTTTTCAGCGTAGCGCGCAGTTTAAATTAGGTCCTCGACAACTGCGCAAAAAGAACGATCGAAGAAGTATGCGCTCTCCCTCGCAAACCCATAAAAAGCGAGCGAACATTTATGCGTGCTGACGTTCTTCCTTCTTCTCTTGTGCCTGTATATATATCGACCATTCGAAATGGTTACGACGTGCCGCAGCGCCGGAAAAATGCAGGTGGGCAAAATATATGGGACGAATTTTATCGTATGGATCGCTAGCGGCTGTTACTGCGTTGGCAATGAATATATATAACAGGGACGGAGAGAGGCCGGAAAACTCGGGTACCTGTATTTGTTTTCCGGTCGTGGGGTAGACGCGCCGGCGCCACAGAGATATTTCCATAATTTCTCGCTTTTAATTAAAAAATTCTCCGCTTCTAGGATTTCAGGAGCGAGATAGCTGATTTTTTATGTAAAATGGTTTTTTTTTGGGAGTTGAGGAAGACCAGGAAAAGCTTTTGTTATTAAAATCAAATAAGTGGGGAGCTTCTGCAAGGTTTGAATTTTAATGAACTAATTATGCATATTATACTCCTTAATGTTATAAAGCCGTAGAATCAAATTGGAAATTGTTGCCAAGTGTTTCATTCAAAGGAAGAATTTACCGGTCAAATAATGCAATGCTAAGAATTTGGGAGAAATTTAATCTGACTGAGAGGAAACTGCATTCATTTATCAACTTCATGCCTTAATCGTTACAAACATTTTATTTAAAAATGGTCACAATGAAACAAACAAAACTATTTTTTAAATTATTAAATATGGAATAAGTGTCTTTGTTTTTAATTCTATAAATTAACTTAAAGTAATTACTCTGCCATAATTATTTTGAATTGCTATTATAAATGCATGTATACATTTACTTATCAGTTGACTTACTAAAAACTTTGTGGATTTGATATCATAAAAGTGTTAGAATATAATCGATTGAAAAGATACTCAGAAATTAAGTTATCAGCGCACAAATTATGTAATATCAGAGTCAACCAATAGATGTCACTAATGTGCAAAAAGCTGTAAGGCACGCGATATTCTATGATAGGGGATTCCCAGATCGTCATAAAATATTAAAAATATACAAAATTTTAAGTCCGATTTAATATAAAATAGATGAAAAAACTTTTTTTTATAAAAATTAAATTAAGAAATTAATATAATTTCTTAAATAAAGTTCAATAATAATAATGACATTGTTAAACATATTTTATATTGTCGTATATTATTTGTATAAAGGCGGGTAGAGTCATCAAAGTTTCTGCGGTACTTTAATAAAATGTACTGTAGGAATTTTAATATCAAAAGGAATTCTAATTTTCTTTTATCTTTATGCCCATGTTTTAGTTTTATTATAACATAAATTACGTGAGTTTTTATCAATATATATAAGTAATTTTCTTATCGTATTTACAACAGTAATATTATTAATAATTTATTTATTTTCCCTTTTTTCCAGAAATTACATCATATCGTGGAATATGGAATTGGTTATAACTGCACTTGTATAATGAATACTCTACTGTTTTCTAAATACAAGTAATATCGGTACACAGCTTTAATTTAATTGTGAAGTTAAAAGCATGCAGTATTTTTTGTTAAGAAATCGTCCCAGTTCTTCGTTATTTCAAAGTAGAAGCTATTTGCCATAAGTAACAAACATTGGGTTGCTGAATGTTTATTGTACAAAAAAATATAAAAAAATAATTTATAAACAGCTTTTTATGTTTAAATAATTGTGCAACGTTAAATAATAAACAAATATTATCGTAAAGAAAGTCTATAATATAGAAAGAGAATTTTAGAATGTTAAACGTATTTTCAACTAAACGTTGTATGCAAACTTCTTTAGTATTTAACCAAACAATACCTTAAAACATTCTTCTAACACTTTTATTTTACAAAATAGCGGACACGCGTTATAAATAAAATTATTAAAACTTACGTGACCCATATTTTCATCGTGGCATACCATTTTTTTAAGAATTTCCAGAATCGCAGTTACGAAAATTATACTTTAAAATAATTTTGCCTTTGGATTTTCATGGAAACAACAGAGATATTACTCGTGGTGAAGTGGAACTTTATGTTTTCGACGCTTTTTCAACGTTCTTAGCTTCTCGGACTAAAATATTATGGACTATGAAATGGCGCATTAAATATACATATATTGTACTATATAGCTGGATACTCTCTATAGCTGCTTTTAAGATATTCAAGCATTTTAGATACTATATCGTAAAAGATTTTTTGCGTACTTTTAAAATATTCAGTGAATTCTTTTCAACGAGTGGGTATTATAATACTTAATGCTTGAAAAATCGCTTGAAAAAATTTACGAATGATATTGAATTTTAAACGACATTCTTTACCCCCGTACCTTAACTATGTAAGTATCTGACTGAAAAGTACAATATTTTGTAAATTTCTTATTTGTAATTACACCTTATAAAATTGTAGACGATTTTTTCTATTTCAACTTGAATCCAAAATTTTATACTTTGTAAATGTAATGAATTGCTTTGTTATAAAACGTTATATAGAAAATAATTGTAAACCCTTCGTTATCACTAACGAAGCCATCAAAAGAATCTATACGAATTTTCCCAAAACCTCCAAAGCACTAACAACCTACATGACTTATCAAAGCCCCCTCGGGGATAAAAAAAAATCCCTTCATTAATTTCTAACCTTTCCAAAAAAACTCGCTCCCCCCAGACACCCGCGTCTCAATCGTCCGACGGCTCACTCACAGCCCCACAACCGCACAAATCCCGCAAAAGAAGACGAAACCGCGCTTGCGCCTATCTTCTTCGCCGGCAATCGAACCCCGCATCTCTCCCCCCCTTTCTTTCCGTAACCCTGACATCGGAAAGTCCAGGGAACCCCAGTATACGTCCACCTAGTCGGCGGTCGCGCGCATTCCACCCCCATCCGGCAATTCGCCGGCGAGTTATCAGGTGCGGTGTGGTGGCGCGGCGCGCGTGACGTCGAGGCGAGCGCGCGCGCGCGGGCGGCTCTGTCTCTCTTTCCATCCTTCTGGCGTGGATCATTGAAACGCGAGACGCCGACGTGTTCGCCTCGCGCGCGCGGACAGAGTGAGAGAGAGAGAGAGAGAGTAGTGCCGCTAAACCTCCCTCTCGGCACGTGCGCGACGAAATTTCGCGCTCTCGCGCACACGTGACAAGTGTAGTAAGTAGTAGTGCACGCGCGCGAGGACGACGATGATGATGATGATTCTTAAGTGAGTGCCGCTACTCTGTCTGTTGTTGTTTTTTACGGTCACCGGAGGAGGCAGTTCTTTTTTTTTTAGTAGAGCGGCTGTATCGAGCGTTTTTGCAGTCGCGCGCCGCTGCGGATTTAGTGGTGAATTGGTTTTGGCCAGCTGCAACAGCAGATATTTTTGTGCTGCTGGTGCGAAGAGGAGAGAGTATTGCAGAGAGCGGAGATTGAAATGGCGAGGTGACAGCTGTCGGAGGATATAATAGTGAAGTGTACGCGCGAGTGAGAGAGAGAGAGGGAGAGTTACACGGTGCGAATTGTGTTTAGAGTGCAATTGGAGGTGCGTGGAGATCGGAAGAGTAATTTGATGCTGATTTAATTTTGCTGTTTTTAGTTTGCTCGTGTGCAGTTTCTAAATACCGTAGAGGGTAATTTTACCTTCAAGAGCTCACTGGCAGCGTAAGAATGTACAGGCTAGTTTCCATTGTCTCCTTATTCGTTGAAGAGCAGAAATATGAAAGTTTTTGTGAATGTTTTGTTATCTCTATAAAAGAATTCTGTTCTATATACTTTTAGACGGAGTGAAGAGCTGTAGAATACTTGAGAATCTGAAATAAAGCTTTAAACTCAAGCACACTAGACAACTGCATTTGAATAGCATTAATTGTCTGCTATTTTACGTTGCGAGCGAAAGAATTCACTGTACAGTATTTAGAAACTGCAAAGTCATTTAAGTTAATTATTCGTTTAACGCACATTTTTATATAATTATTTTACTGTATATATAAACTACATAGATAAATTTTAGAGTCAGTGTCAGGATATTCTATAATAAAATTAACTGTCAGCACGTAAACAATAAAAGTATAATTAGAATCGTCAGATGTGACGAAATACCTTTTGATTGGCAGTTTTATCGGGTTTCTTTTTTTGGGTGCTGGCTAAATATATTTGAACCAAAGATATATCACTGACTTCCAAATTAAATTAGGGATATTGATTATTGTTAAAAATGGAAATACCTATAGTAAATTACTATACTATATGTTATGCGTAACCGACATTTTTACACAATAAAAGCAGCCAATCATCTAGTGTATTAAAAATAAATTATGAATCACCTTTCAATAAAAACTACTCTCTAAAACATTTCGTAATTAGTTTTTAATTAAGTTTCGGCGTTTAAAACTTCTGAGTACGTAAGTAGATCTCTTTTCGAAACAAGAATTATCGGAAATCTATAATACAACAGCATTATATGATTTTACATTTAAACGAAAATTAATTTTAAAGTTAGGCAGGCGAAAACTAAATAATCGAAATCGGAGTAAAATAATTTCCTAATGAATAATAAACTCCTCTGTAAATAAATTATTCCAGGGATTTAATTTCACTGAAGTCGACGATCACGTTAAATAATATATTAATATAAATGAATAATACATCTTTTCAAATAACCATCAATTAAATACAATTTTAATGCTTTTAAACGAGGCTATTTATATTATTAGCATCTATATTTTTATTTTAAAAATAACTTGTGTACTATCAAGATTTCTTCGATAAAACTCTTTCTCAAGTGTCGGAATTCAAAGCTTTTTCCCCTTTTGGATTTTCTTTGAAGAAAATCAAATCATAAGCGCGCCTTAGAAATATTATTTCAGACAAAGAAATGAAAGGGCTTGTAGCATGTGCATTTGCTTCTATTACAGAAAAATGTTTTTCGAGATGAAAACGAGAGCTGCTATATAAAATAAAAAGAAAACGTTTACTTATAAAGCCTAGATCTACTCGGCAAGCAAACTAATCTAGAGCTAGATTTTTTTTTTATTCCATAACTTTATTCAAAAAATTCCAAACATATTGTGTTTTAAAGCATTCCCAATTAAATCCTTTGAGTACAAAACTTCGTAAAAAGTAGTGCTTATGGAGTGGCTTTTATTTAATACACCTCTGCGCGTATGAAAATATTCCGAACGTTTCAAACTATTTCAAACATTTTGCCATCCTGCCCCACTTTGTCAACCGAAACTACAACAGTTTTCACTTTACACGCCATCTTCCCTCAATCCAAATCCACTTTCAAAAAAAAAAAAAAAAAAAAAAAAAAAAAAAAACATGAATACCCTCTAGCGAAAGAAAATAGCGCTGCGACACGTGCGAATGATAATGTCCAATTAATCCGCCAACTGTATATATTCAAACTCTCTCGTACACGCGCGAGCGATTCTCCACGTCGCGCGCAATTAATTAAATGCGCGCGTGCCATTCTAAATTATAAACTTTTTAATTGAAAAAGAACGAGAAAAAGGTAGAGTACTCGTCCGCGGGCGCTGTCAGGCCTCTCGGCGAAATTATTAGCGCAACCACAATAAAAAGTATGCCGCGTTGCAATTATAGCGTGGAGCCTCGGCGCGGCTCGCTGCATAACAAGGAGCAAACATCAGCGCAGCGGCAAGGCGCCTCGCGCGAACCGGCTGACATCACGTGCGCACACGTGCGCGGAGCTGGAGAAATGGATCGGACGACGACGACTGTATGTAAGCGTCGTTAGTGCCGCTGTGTGCTGTCTCGTAAAATTACCATCGTTAGGGAAGGGCCTGCGGGGATGTTTTTTAGGGAAAGAGAGAGAGAGAGAGTCGGATTTTTTGTCGTTTTTTAAATTCGGTAAGTGGATTGAAATCCATTTTGGGGATTGATTGCAAAGGTTGGCCGGTTTCGATTGTTTTGGGAGTTTTTGGTCGAACAAACAGCAGGGAATTGAAGTAAAATGTATACGAATAAAGTGTTTGTATGGGAGAATCGATTTTTTTGTTTAATTTGATCGGTTTATGTTTGTTCGTTGAGTGAAGATGAAAATAAAGAAGAAGAAAAAGGTTTTAGAAATATGACCGGATAAAATTTAATTTTCATCAAGACTGGAAGTTCTTGCTTTTTCTTTCAAATTGATGATGAAAACAATGAAAGTTTTCGACCCTTTTTGTCCGTTCGGGTCCGATGAAACCTTAAAATACTATTACCTGGAAAACTTTGTTCTCAGCTTTGGGGAAGTTGGACGTGATGAAGCCCAGTGAATAAACAAATCCAACTGCTCGTTAATTAAAAAGTTTGAAATACTTTTCATTTTCACAATAGATATAATATTCGCTCGGCTTATCTGATCCCTTTTAATTCATTTTTATAATAGAGAATGTTGCACTTTCCGGATATCGATCGTATTTCATTTGAGAAGTGAATTTTCATTACGAATATTAAAGATGCCTCTCCATCAAAGTGCGATAAAGAAATTTTAAAGCTTCAATTTTGGGCGAATGCCGCGTAAAAGGCTTCAAAAAGTTTCGCATATCTCTCCATTCATTAAATTCTCTTTATTCATTGTTAATTAAAAATTCATAAATGAACATTTTTGTTTCCACTTTTATGAAAGAAATATTAGAGAAGGACGTTTGTTGTTGTAAATATGTAAACATGACTTTCCAATTTTCAGTTTGAGATAAAATCGGTATTGATAATATATAATATACTGTTATGCAATTAGCAAATTTTAATCTTAAAATATATCTGTGGCTTCCAGGAATAACCACATATCTTCACTTTTGATGATTTCGAGTGATTCAAGTTTTTCGTTTCGCATCACTGTTTCAAATCAAGACAAATGAGATTAAATGCAACAGTGCATATATGAATACCAATCTAAAAAAGATATTCATTACCATATAGTAACTAGACCAAATGGCGTTCATGACTTAGAAAACGACTTTCACTTATATGGTTTTTCCGAGAATAAACAAAAATGTGAGTAGAGTTATATTGTTTATCCGGTAACTGGTTTTATTCTTCATTATTCATGTAGAATTCAATAACCAATATACTACCGTACTAGCCACACCAATGAACGTCTCTATTGACTGTGTAAAGACGGCCATGGTATGCATTGTTGATACATGCCGCTACTGGCTACAGAAATTGCATTAAAACGTATCTAAACATAGTTGTATACTTTATTCCGAAAATATTCAATTAAAATGTGGTCATCGTTTTTCCAGGATATTGGATGAAAAAAGTATGAGTTATATGGTTTTTCCGGAAGTTATTCCAAAAAAAAATGGAAATATATGGTTATTCCGGGAACATGGACTTATATCGTTTTTCATTGTGTTCATTCAAGCCAAGGAATGCACCTTATCAATTTCTGTCGCGATTACATGATACAGATGACAGTAATCGCTTGACAAAGCAAACCGTCGAAAAACAGTTGACACAAATTTACGACTTCCTCGTCACCCTATCATTTATCCGATTCCCAAGAACACACGACACACCCCACGTATCTCAACATATGAATGCTGATCCCGTAAGTTCACAAAACAGTACACAAAAAATTGCTTAGCGCGACGGAATTTCGCCACCTACAATAAATCTTATCCCCGATTATACACGCGCGTTACATGTACATTGGCTTCACGGCGGCCAGAATAGTGCTATCCCTTATCATTTCTAATTTGTCGCTAACTTTGTTCCCGCACAACTACTACACACCCGCAGTGCCACGGCGAGAGATATCCCCGAAAACTTCCGAATACATTACGGCTCTCCTCCCCGTACGAAACTCCTCCTGCGCTCCTTATTTACACCCTACATCTAAATAACATTGGGGCGGGAAAAGACGAGCATATATTCTACGCGGCGAGCTTTATTTAGGGATATTGCTCGGCGGGCGTTCATTTTTCTCTTTCTCTTTCTCTCTCGGCCGCGTTTCGACGTACCAATCTCTTTGAAATTTACGTCCCCTTTGCGCTCCGAGGTGGCGCGTAGGCCTTTTCTCAGAAATCACGCCTAGTCTATACTCTTCCGGCTCTCCGATTTCATCCCTCGTCCCGGGCAAAATTCATTCAATCGTGCGCGATTTTGCTCTCCAGTTGCGTCTCTTCCCTTGTCATGTTTCTCGCGCACGCGACTGCAGCTGTTATTGGATCCCCGGGAGTGTCTCATAAAACTCTGTCATTATACGTTTTTTTATTCACTGTACGCGAGCGAATCCTGTTTTCTTTCTGACACATGATCGTTCTCGCGCGACACGTAGCTGGCAATAAAAATTTTCACGCTAGCGCGCGACAAATCAACGAACACGTGCTAGCTCATGCAGTCGCGCTCTGCAAATAACGAAAATAGACTTTATCGACGCCTCTAGCCACGCTCCACATATGCTGCGCGCCTATTTTCGGGCGCCTCTACTATATCAGCGCAGTTGCACACATATTCATCCAGCCCGGAAAATTGGCATCGTCAAGCGCTTCTCGAGGCCCTATACTCCGTCATTAAAATTCGCGTCACCCGGAAAACAAAGCGCCCGGACAAAAGGAGAAAGCGCGAGTTTGCCGAATCACTAATGCTCGCGCGCGCGCGCCTCGCTCGCTCTGCTGTATACACTAGCGCGAATCGATAAACGCCGGCGCACGGGTCGCCGAACTTCGGACCAATCGAATCACAGGGGGAAAATATTTTCGGGCCGCCGCGGTGCCATGTGTAAGTTCCTCCTCCTCCTCCGCGCGGTGTGCTTCTTTTTTCGCCTCTCTCTCGCTCTCTCCCGCGGGTGCGCTAAACTTTGCGAATCGAGAAAGTTGCCGGGACCGCCAGGCAACCGCGCGCGTTTAGAGATGAGAGGAGTTTGCTGGGAAATACCGTCGCCGAATTTATTTCCCATTCGATTATGCGGGAGGGGGAGAGTTAGAGTTTCTTGATTTTTTTTGTTAGAGTTATGTGCGGGTCTTCGTCCAATTAAGGGGCGGAGAAATGGTGGCGCGGGATTTTGAGGAAAATTTAAATTCTTATTGCGCTTGACGTCCGGGAATTTTCTTCGCGCTTGTTGGACTGCGAGACGAATTTTACCGGGGGAAGCGCAAAAATTATGCAAATTTAAGGCGCGGGGTTACACCTTATTGGACTCGCGGTGTACAGGACTTATCGTGCATTCGACGGGAGAAGTCAATTGGAAACAAGAATTCGTACTTTCGCGGGGCGGAAATTTCATTAAATATATTGATCGAATTCTGGAATAGAAAATTTCCTCGGTCTTTTAGCGCTGGTCTTTGTGTATAGTCCTTATATAACGATTAAAAGAGGTGAAAAGCGCTTTTTTTTTGCTCTCACTATACCCTTAGTCCTCTAATTGATGTAATAGCGTAACCTACAAAGGGTAACGAAGTCATCGACACGCGAAGAGCACGTTTGAGGTAATATCATAAAAATCTTGCGAAATCACTTTAAAAAATTGCCGTGGAAAATTCTTATACCTCTCGTAACCCGTTAGCCCGATAAAACTGCATTATTACAAACATGCTGCAGAAATCATTATTACATCAAAAGAATTGAGCAAATATATCACTGTTACAAATTTCTGATTGGAACTTCAACAACATGTAATTGAAGTTTTTTCCAATTAGGCAATTGAAAAATTCAACTAAACCTCAATTTAAAATTGATTAATTTTTATTGAAATTCAACCACTTAACTTGAATTTTCGATTGTTAAAATTGAGAATGTAACAAATTTCATGAGTTTTTTCAATTATATGTAGTTGAACAAACTTAGAAAAACGTCGCGAATGCAAAATTCAATCAAATGTTATTGAATTTATTTTCAATAACCCGTAACTAAATTTTCAATTACTTTTTGTTATTGAATTTTCAAGCAATTTTTAACAGTGTACACTAATTACAACAAACAATAAGTTAATTATTATTTACGACCCTTCCTCGCGCACTACTCAATATCGAGACCGTGTCCCTCCCTCTAATTAACGCCAACCTATTAGGCTATACCATTAATTATCTACTTTCGCGCTGCATTGTATTCGATTCAGGCCGCACACTCTATCGCACTCGACCCTTTAATTCCGCTGCAAAACGTGTAACACTCGCTCTATGCAGAAGGACGCGTAGAAAACACTTTTCCCCTTTGCCACCTCTCACCCTGAAATCCCTGCACTCGTAATTCTTTTACTTTCAATTTAACGCGCGACAGCGCGCAGGTCTTTATTGAATTACGCGCGGAACGCGCGTGGGGAGCTCATAATGACGATATAATTTTCTTTGAAACAAGCAAAGCCCTAGTTCCGACGCTCTCTTTCTATCGATTGCAGGGGAGGACCCTCTCGCATTGATTGCTCGTTCGAACTCTACTCCTCATTACTTATTTCGCGGCCGGACTTGCACGTTATCCGACTCTTTTTCCGTAAATGTACTTTCCAGGGAAAATCTAAAGGGACAGGCCGGCTGCAGATGTCCGCGCTGCAAATCGATTTTGAAAAGATGATATTTTCAAACGATACCGTCGCATGAGTTATTCACGCGCGTAGTGTATTATACATTTTTTAACATCGATCCGCGAGTTCTCTGTCGAGGCTTTTGCGCTCCGATTCACTTGGATACATTGTTGTGGAGATTTTCCTTTGGAAATATTTATGGGAAAATGTTTTTTCATCGGTCTATTTAGGTATTTTTTTAGCGGCTTATAGCGTGTATAGTTTCTGAACAAGTGGTTCGAATAATTGATCATTTTATCGAATTATTTCGTCGAAAAAAAGGAATATCGCGAAATTTGTTAGCTGCATGTCAAAGAGATATTAAATTAATCTAGGCGGTTTCATAAAATAGCGTAATCGAATTATTATTGGGTCTATGATTTGACAAGCGTAAAATAATAAACGGCCTTGTACTACTTCTATAATGGTTTATTGTTGAAATTCCAATACCATAATAATAGGACACTTTTTATAAATTTAAAAAATCATACATAGTAAAAGCTTTTTATCAAATGTAAGTCAGATAATGTAATTGATACGTAAAAAGTAGACAGAATATGAACCTTTAACAACGCGGGAACATACAAATTTATTCGATATACGAGATAAGAAAAGCTCTTGAAGGAAAATTAATTATTCTTTTTAAATCGAGATCTTGTATATTACAATTTTATCAGCCTGGGATAATCAAAAGAAATATATGTTTCGGCTTTAAAAAGGTCTTGCACTTTGAAATTCAAATGACTTATTTTAATGAATTAAACGTACTTTTGAATTATCGCGAAAATTCACTAATATTGTGTACTGAATACATAGTAGTAGGCTACACCTGAAAAATCTCGGCTCTTTGCACTTCTTTTCCGTATAAAAATTGATACTTTTTTGTGCAAAGATAGAAAGCAAACAGAGAATATCGCGAAGTATTGCAGCGTTCGTTCGAGTTTGAATTTCGTACAGCATAAGGGAACGCGAATAACGGCACATCAAATATTCTCAACTACTCTTTTGACATTCATAAAAAGAAAATTTTATAGTAACTTTTATAATCTTGAATAACTTTTTAAATTGTTTAATGTGTTCTATTGTAAATACTAATTGTAACATTATTTATGCTGAGAATCTTGTTAAAACACACAATTATACTGTTTCAGTATATAATATTAAATATAATTACTTCTTGATTTAGTTATTTATTGGTTAAATTAAACTCCCAAATTTAACGAATAATCATTGTCAATCGACGTTCCTATAGCTTTTGAACTTCAGCATATTTTAGAGCCCATTATAGTCGATGAGAGCTTAAGAGCTATTCAACTTCGAGTCACAATTACTACGTCATTATTTTAGACATAAAATAGTACTTATCCGAAATTATGACAAAAACATAGCGTAATGATTCATCTATTTATATATATATAATACTTTTTAAATAAAGTTTAAACCATTCCGATTTCTAGCAATAGACATTTTTTGACATTTCCATTAAGTTCTATAATATCTTCATTCAATCAAAGAAGAATAGGTATTTTCACACAAGTCAACATCAAAGAGCGATTTTACCCCACCGGAATCGTGGTTCGACATTTTCAAACTCCATTAGTTTTTCCCCTCGAAGATTCGAATTTCAAACTCCGAGTTCTGCACTTACTCAGCGACAGACGGAGAACGCTTCACACCCCAAATACTCGGCAAACTTAAAAAAGATGTCTTATCCAGGAATCGCTTACGCTTTCTCCGACAAAAGAAAGAAAGTCTCTATCTTCTCACCTCCCATCGGTATCGCCAGCATCTGGCGCCAAAAAATAGTCGAAAAATATTTTTCGGAGCGAAGCAGCGAAAGCCACATGTACGCACTGAGCGGATACGAAAGATTTTGAACGATCCTTTCAGCTTCCGTTTCTCCCTACTCTGGATGACAGGGCGTAGGTGTAGATGCACCTATACGTGCGGTAGTAGTCTCGCATACGACGTGCGGAGATAGTTCGAGGAATTTCTTGCTCCGGGGCTATATGGCAAATGCCTCGCGTGTTTGTCTTCTCGACACTTCCACGTCGACATGTGTGTGTGTGCGCGTTACCCTTTGATTCGTTCAATGTTCCCTTGTACAGGCTCACAGTCGACTTCAGTCGGCGCTGAAAAGAAAAGCTCGAAGCGACTGCTATCTCCGATTGCTGGCTTGCGCGTTTGTCTGCTCTCGATTTGTGTGTAAAACAGTTCACGCAGCTCTGCTATAGACAAAGACGGAAAAAGGTTATTTTAAAACTCATTAGTTTTTGGTAACACAAAATGAGGAAAAACAATTTTACTGTATAGTTCTACAAAGTAAAAAGTTAATTATATATGTAAAAATAGACATTTTCACTATCACGGTTAATTTAGAAATTCTAATTAATTTGTCTGTCATTTCAAGTCTAATAACATTTCTCCAAATAGATGTCAACATATAGAATGCAATTGGACATGCAGCTACCCCGGTTCATTGGTTAGAGGCAACAAGATTAGGAAATTGCAGTACGCCACGTGTCAGATAGGTTGGAAGCTTGTCGTTTATTTGATGATAGTCTATTACGAATTCTCATTTATTTTATGAATAGAAATCCAATCGCCATTTTACACGTGATTCAGTTTTTGTATATATAGCAAAATTTCTATGTTCAGAAAAACGTCATAAGCGATTTCGCACGTGGCGGCGAAAAACTATCAATTTCTAAAGAATTTAATCCCGCCATATCTTGGAAACCGAATCGCGTATATAGAATTTGATAGAATTTTTTTGTTCGCTTTAATCCTGCGATTCAAACAGTTCAATATTACGTTCATGGTTCGTCGAATGATTCAAATTCGATGTCATTGATTTTACCGAAAACCTTTCATTTAATTTAACGCAATGTAAATCGCAACAAATTGATGTTAATGAAAACGAACTTTACTTTGAAAATGTGTTGGAAAATGAATATCGAACTGACAATTAAAAATAATAAAAAAAGTAAAACAGTAAAATATAAAAGATACAAAAAATAATTCAATAAAATATCGTTACCAAAATTCTCATATGTTTGTCGTTACCATAAGTTTCTTTACACACATCGTATATGTAAAGATCAACTTTTCGAATAAAATAATGAGAAAAACTTCGTTTCGAAAAGCCTCGAACTTCACGCAACACAAACACAAAAGCACAAACCCTCGGCCACGTATACATATGCGCATATCAAAAACAAAACTCACGACCGTAAACCTCGAAATTCGCATACTTTGATTACTTTCTGGCCCACCGGCGCATTCCTCCGCCAAGTTTATTTCGCGAATGAACGTATATGTATACATATACACAGAAACGAAAGTTCAAGAAAGCCAACTCGCCGGACCTTCTGAACTTTCTTCCCCCGTATACACATAAGTATAACACACGTGCATTTGCACACATGCTGGTATCCTCCCTGCCCCTCCTCAACGCGAAGTAATTGCAACGTTTATTGTTCACTTCCAGCTTCCGGGCTTGCGCAAAGTCACGCACACACACACACACACAGTCGCCGAGCTTATATAGGCACGCGCAGGCCGTACGTACGTGCAGTATACACATTGTTCCTTCGGCGCTTTCTCATTATATACCCGCGCCCTAGCGCAACCTAAATTCACGGAGCGAGTATATTCTTACGCGAGCGCTCAGCTGTATATATACTTTTTATCGCGCGTATAGGTATATAGGTATAAAGGTTACAGTGAATTAATTACGAAGAGGCTGCGGATTAGGAATTAATTATTGCGCGGTTCGCCGCAGCGGCGCGTTTCGTGGCATTGTGTAAGGCCGCGTGTTTTGCGATTACGCAATTACATTTTCAGTCGGGTGATTATTGCCCGTGTATATACGCGTACGTGTAGTGGACGTGTTTATGCGCATGGTTATTATTAATTTACTGACGAACTGAGCGAGATTATTGGTACCTATGGATTTGGCAGAAAATCAAGTATACGATTATTGTATTGTATAAAAATTATCTCAGTACCTTGGTGCATTAATTTTGAACGAAAATCATAAAGCCTCGCGCCCGCGCCGCAATCCCATAAATGCGGCATCAATAAAATCGGTTAAAAGCTTGCGTTACGACACACACCGAAGAGATAAAATATTTTATGCAAGTCCATTATGGCAAATGGAAATATCTCTACGCTCTCTCGGCCATCACCGAACGTTATAATTAAATTGTAGAGCTGATAATCAAGTCCGCGCCACCTTTGCAGGATCATATCATTCGCGCAGTCCATTTTTCGCCGCCGCAAAACTTCACGCTCAACTGTTAAAATACTTTATACGCTTCTCCCTCCGTTCGCGCAGCAAATGGAAATGCCTCGTGCCCAGCAACCTTCGCTTTTTACCATCTGTGCCTCTTCTCCCATATATACCCATGAATAATCCATTGCTCCGTGTCTGCAAAAACTATCATCGTCGCCTCGTAAAACCTATATATCCCCTCAAAACTGCGCGCAATTACACCGATCATCATCGTTTCCTTCTCGCAAAAATACCACCAACGCGAACTTTATCCAGTCGAAAAACGCGGCTCGCTAGCATGAACTTTTCCAATCGCCCGGCTCTCCACTAAACTTCGTCCCGCGCCTTCTGAATTTTCCAAGACGCGCCTGCAGCCGTGTCGCAGTACAGTGCACACTATATATGCTCACGTATAGGTATATACGTATACATACACACATTGGCGGCCGATCGATCGCAGCACTGCCGTCGCGGCTAATCCTGAAAAATTTAGAAAGCCCGCTGCGACCGAGCCCCTCGCACACTATCCTGCAGTGGGTGGGAATTGCGACGACAAATCGACAGACTGCACTCGTACATACGTACGTAGCTCGGTATCTACGTTAATATCCGCGAGCTGCTCGCTGCGGGTGTTTAATGGCGCGCAATGACTACTGTTGCGACTCGATGGCGGCAGCAGCAGTAGTAGGGGGTGTACGTAGGTATATACCTACGTCTGCATGCCTATCCGCAATTCGAGAGTGAAACGCGAGAGCGACAGAGGGACTAACGGGGTCACGTGCTAGCTCTGTAATTGAAGATGGAGGATGACAGGGGGGTGGGATATGAGAGAATCAGTCGCGTGCTATCAGAGGCGATGATTGACGGTGTGCGCGTTTGGTTTTGTATTTCTTTTTCGGCGATTGCCGTCGTCGGGTTTGTCGGTTTCGAGGGTTGATTCTTGGTTAGAGGAGGTTTAGGAAACTTTGTGAAATAATTTATGTATCTTTTTGTAAGTAGAACTTATGGTTCGTGTTTCAATTTTGAATTTTTTGTTTTCTCATTAATCAGGGTTGAAGTAGATTGCTGAATTATAAAGTAAAATCAAAATTTTAATAATAATCGATATTAACACTTATTTGGGCAGCTTGAATAAACTTCCGAAGCGCCAATCAAGTGGAGCCGATACTTCCTGTCCGAAGTTATAGTTTGTTTATACAAAATGTTCACTCTATACATATATCCCTATCGTTAAATATAGTTTAAAATCCAATAATTATCAGACGTTTCCACTAAAAAGCTACTACATAATAGATTATTTTATCAGACTGAACGTATAAACTGAATTGAAATATAGTTCGTCTTTAATCAATCATGAGGATATTATTAAATTTAATATCTCGTCTGGAAATTTTCATTACTCGAAGAAGTCAAAAGTGTCGAATAGTAACACCTGCGATTGGCACTCAAAATTGATGCACATTTCATTCGAATCTCCTTAAATGACAGTTTGGATGCTGCATCTTCTACGTTTATCCTGTAATTAAATATTGAAAGTGACTTAAAGCTTATTAGATCTAGCATTTAAATATTTCTAGTGCTAAAATTGTAAAATCTGACTTGTTACAAATGTTAAAATATAAAGGTAAAATGTTGTGAGATAAAATATTTTTAAAGTAAGTGTCAAGTACTCGTCAACGAGTTTTTCAAAGAAGGTGACTTTATCTGTACCATTATCGAGTTGAAGATCCTCGGTGTTTTCTTTATCACTTTTATATAAAAGCTTTGAGAATTTCTTTCTCCTCATTTTAGTTTATGGACATAACCGAGTTTATAAAATCTATTGAATCGAAGATAAAAAGCAGTACGACATAATTTTTGTATATTTATTTATGAACGAATCATAAGTTATATTTCTTGATTTTATTTGAAAAATAACGGAAGATTAGTATCGCATATAAATATTATTTTGAAAATTAAATACAAAGTGTAAAATTAAATTAAACTTTATATTACTTTGCATTTCCAAGAGCATTGTCACAGTCCCAGCAAATTAAAGCCAAGCCAATCAAAACTTTTGATTTTGTAATACTGTAACGGTAGCTGACTTTTGTGAGTAAAACGTAAACAAAATAAACAATCGCAATTTTGTATATCCTTGACGCGCGGAAAGACTCACTGAGCTTCACGGCAATTTTCATCGTAAAGCTCTTTCAGTGTACGTATCCCAATTTTCGAACGAAAGAAATTTTTTGTTTTTAAATACCGGAAACTTATCTGACACGGTTTCCACACTAAAATATAAATAACAATGTTTGCCTAAAAGTTTGTAACGTATTCGCTCGGTTGTAGAGGGAGTTATGAAAAAATTCTGAAAGGTATTGATTGGAATACTCTGAATAAACTCAGAACTCGTAAGCTGACTTTTCCAAACGACAAACGTCAACTTTTAGTCGACGAATATTTACAGAACTTTTCTTCCTAATGGCACAAAGTATCGAGAATCTGCTTATTCTTAGTTTAATTATTTTATAATTTTATTATAGATTATCCTGTTCACATTAAGATGCGATATATATTTACTAACAATATCCTTTCGGAAAAGTTTCCAAGTTCTTTTAATCAAATACCACAATCATCTTATTGTATACCATTAACATCTCTCGTATTAAAACCACAATTTATTTTCATTTTAGCATCCATTCATCGACGGCGATATCCCTATAAACAAACTGACACCTCCCTCGAAATGACGAGCTCCATCACCATTTTATACTGCATAATTTTCATCCCAACCAAACCATACAAATAATCGCACCCGCCTAAAACAATCAATCAATCAACCGACCAGCCAAAGAAAACACAACAAAAGTGCCGCGAGCTAAACCCTTACCGCGAGTGCCGCTATCTCCCAATCGGGCGTGCTAACGAGGCGATGAGCATCACAGTGGTGGCGGTGGTGGTGGTGGTAGTGCGATAACGGCAAACGAGACACCGCAAAAAAAAAAAAAATAATAATAAGAAAAGAAGAAGAAAAAATTGGCGCCCGTAGGAAGAGGCGGCAGATGCTGAGGACGAGGCGGTGGTGGGGCCAGGAGGAGCAGGAGGCGCAGGTGGTGGCAGCAGCGCGTCGTCGCCGCTGCTGGATTGATCGTCGTGGGAGGAGGAAGCCGGCGGTAGGCGGCGGCCGAGAGACGACGCGCCGTCCGAGGAGCCAGCAGCGGCATCATGAACGAGCCGGATCCCTGTCTGCCTATGATGCTGCCGCCGCGGTATCGGCTGCGCGATCTCATCCTCGGTGACTACGCCTTCAACGACGACGGCGAACGGTGAGTCTGCGCCTCTGACTTACTTTTTTCAGGTCGAGGGGGGTATATTGGTATTTAAACGATGCTTTACAAAGAGTGATTGACGTCCTTTGAGGAGGACATTCTATTTGAACATTTTTCAGGAAAATTGGTAATATATATTTCGATTTTTTCTTTATTCGGGGTATCGGATGCGGTGATCTGAATTCTAAGCATTTTTTCGTAGTTTATATTTGGGGCACGTATATATCGATACATGACATGTTGTGGAGGGTAAAATTTGGATGAAAATATTGAAAAGATGGTTGGAATAATTAGGGGAGAAGAAAGAAAATGTGGGACTGTTCAATCCTATTGGTAGGTTAACATTGGAAAAGGCCTAATATTTTCTTTTCTTGCTATTGTATTGTGGAATATCTTGATGGATTTATGGAAAGTGAAGGAAAATCAATGAAGGTTGAATGGATTACGTTATCTTTGAGGCTTCGCAAACTTTTTTTGTCTTTCAGTGCCCGGAGGGAAAATTGTTAAGGAGTTTTGGAAATTTTGAAAATGTAGCCTAGGAATTTAATGAAAACAAGGGAGAACGATGGAATGGAGGAGGTTTCAAAGTTCTTCAAGTGATATTTATCGTTTTACCAAGTTAAAAGATGGAGTGACGTCGAAAAGTTAGGGCTTTTTTTGAACGAGATTTATGATTCTTGCTGTAACGTTTATTAAGCATGGAGTAACGTATTTTACTATATTATTCTTTAGCAAAAAATAAGTATGTAAAAGACGAAACGAGACAATATAGGAAAAGTACATTAACATGGTGCACGTGTTTACACGGGTTAAAGTGATTAAAGAAGCGGTTAAAAGTCATTGCTTGGGAACATCACAGAACGTTGTAACTTGATGACAAAGTAAACCTCAACTACAGTCTACGTTAATTTCCGGCGCGACTCGAATAGACTATAATTTTTCTCTGGCTGGTAGCACCAGGTGGTAAACTTTTACTGCTGTCAGAGTTAATGTTCACGCTGAAAATTTAAGAGAGTTTGATTGTTATTGTTGGTGAACGTTTATTATAGGGATGTATGAATTTTACCTTATAATGTACGGGATAATTATAATAATTTAATCTAATTTTGAAAAATTAGTAACAAAATTTAGGAGATAGTAACTTACTTGTTATACGAAAGTTTCAATTTTAATGTCAATTTTGCATCGTTGAAAACTGTGCAGGACGGCTGAAAAAGTAGATTCCGAACCAATTTAATAAAAAAAACCCCTCTGAAATCTATGTCTCCTGGGATGACAGGATATTGCGTTTGCAAAATTAACGTTTTTCTCTAGAGGATTAAAAAAACAAATTTAGTAGATAAAAATTATTATGTTTTTAAATTCATGTATGTTAAAATTTTTCACATTTTATCAAAAAAATTAAATAAAATTCTTGATTTCTTACTGTAGAATTAAAAAAAATATTTTTCACTTAAATTTTAATATCAAGCGACGCGTATTCTTCGATAATTTGTGCACACAGAATCATCATATTAGACGTAATTTTATGTTATTTCTTTGCAAACTATATTCTGGTGAAATCGGTCACCATGCATGGGAACGCTTTCAAGCTTATCCGCTGCTTTCTCATCGCGTTTATAAAGGATGTGCTTACAAAAAAATATGATACCCGGCTTGAATAGAAATAAATCCTTCCAGTGCAGTGGTATAAGAGTGATATCCCTTTAAAAAGCAAACTTAGAAATGTGTCTCTCGGTGAAAATCTATATTTTTTCCGATAACAAGCGGGAAACTTTATACTGTAATGTATAAGTAAAGAAAAGCGATACGGATAAAACGAGATAATCAGAGTGGAATGAGTAATTACTATATATATATGTATAGTTTCTCAGATGTATGATCTCTTGGTAGAAAAAAAATATAAGGTGCTGCATATTTATTTAATTCTACAACTGAGGAAAAAGAATTGTATAAATATTGATTTTTCTGTAATTGTTGAATCCGTTTACATAGAGATTACAAAGCTCTTAAGATTTTGAATTTAAAACAACATCTGGGAGGTTTCTTCCGATATAACGAATGTATTATACTCTCCAGAATCTGAAATTGGCTCTTATACTAAAGCCTCTTGTTACAAGTGGTTTCAGGAATATTATTATTGCAATGAATCGATTTCTAGAATACAATTCCAGAAACTATGAAATTTAATTAAATTTAATAAACAATAATATTACTTCAAACTTTAAGAAATCATCTAAAAACTGCAAAAAAGTTTATAAAATTACAAAAAAGGTCACAAGCGTTGAATCAATATAATACTTAATTTTTCGTATCCATACTTCTGAAAATATAAATGATTACAAAGTAAAAAGCATCTTAAATTACGTAAAAGCTTAATCATACTAATGTGTGCTCTATTATTCATGTAGTTTGTATTATAAAAACTTAACGAAGTGATCGACAATATTTAATTCTAGTATCTTTTATCATGATTGATTAAAAAAGAAGAGTAAACTACAAAAAAAGTAACAAAATAGTTTGTTTTCTGCCTAAAGGTAGACAGGCTATTAATCACAAAACTCATAAAAAGTAGGCTACATCAAAGATTGTAGATATGACGAGAAAAAATGAGCTTCATGAGACATTACAATTACGAACACAAACGACTATTTAAAATTAAACGTATCAATAGACGATTATATTGACAATTTTTAAAAATTCACTTTGTAACACTTGTTATCCTTAGCGATCATACATCATAATTATCATGATGATAAAAAATACAGTCCTAAACAAACACATCCATCAGCTCTTTCCCCAAAAACCGCATAAGAAATCGATTTCCATATAAACATGTCGCTATAATAACCTCCCAAAAAAGGCTACCTCCACGACAAAAAAAAACGAATTACCCACCCGCCTACACGCCACGTCCTTTTCGAATCCCATGGGATACAAGTCGGGAGCCCATAAATCCAATCTCCGTATTGCGACGCCACCCTTGTAAACACGTTGCGCACGCAGTTGTCAGCTCGGCGGCGATCGCTTTAAACGCGGTCGCGCGCGCGACTACCGATCCCCTCGTTAATACCATCACTACTACGTGGCGATCGCTCGAATTGAAACGGATAATTGGAATTCTTGGCGTGTTGCGAGCGGTACAGCCAGTTGACAGCGGGCCATTTCTCAAATTCGCCCGCTAGCCTCGCTGACAGTTTACTCTCCACCCACGGGCCCGTGTACACTTGTCGATATATAGCGACGAAATATGATCGGTAAATCTGCTGAAATTTTCAGGCCGCCGACTGCGGGGATTATTTATTACCTCGCTATGTGTGGTGGAGTTCAAAGGCAGAGAGAGGTAGAAAGAGGGAAGCCAATGCGAATGTGCCAATGGCGGTTTGATAGAGTATTAGCATTCGGTCGCACACAGAGCATAAATGGCGGTTGATTGATTAATTTTGAATTGGTTGAGTATTGAGGTCGAGTGAAAAAATAATTTTCAAAGGGAGCGGAGTGATGGTTTCCGTTAATGTTTCGAAAATTGACTTGAATAATCTTTCTTCGATAAAGGTATTTTTCGATATTTGAATATATATCAAGGACCTGAATTCAGAATATATAATTGACATTTTCATCGGAATGATATATTAGGCAGAGAGTAGAACTTCTCATTTGTATGAATAATTCTAATCTCATTATTATGTTAAACGAAGAACTGTAGATGGATAAGCTAATATACGTTTAAGGTGACATAATCTCGACAATACTGGACCCAGAATATGTTATCGATTCACCTACTGCGAAGATATTTATGACTTTCTGGGAAAAGATGTTTAAGTGTATAAAGCATTTTCTATGGTAAAGTATCTCAACGATGTAGCGTTTAAATACGTAATTATTTCTTGGAAGCTACTGACACTTATGTCGCAAGAGCGTAGAAAATAACCACTTCATACTCCCTGGTAGAAATCGATTCTATTATTTACCTAATAAATAGCTAATTTCCCCAATAATTGCTAAAAACTAGACACTTTTCTTGCCCATTTCTATTTATTGATGAAACGATTTTTCCGGTCATATTCGTCATTTATTAGACAGAATAATTGATTCAGTTCTTTGACAAATTTATGTTAGTTTATGAGTATTTAAGCCTGTCTTACACCTATAGGCCTTTCTGGCCAAAATTACCTAAAAAATGATAACAAATATTATTATAATAAAATAATGAAAATATATTGTAAATATAACTTATTTTTAATAAAATGAGGCAAGGCAGACGTCCTTAAACTCATGTTATTCTCAGTTATAGCATTTCCAAGAAAAAAACGTTTGTTGTAACTTTTCTCTGAGACCGCATGATGAATTTTCATGGGACAAAGTACAAATTGTTCCTAATTTATGTAGTTATGGGCCTGAGAGTTGCAATTTTAAGGTTTTTATGTATAACTATTTATTTTCATGGCAAAAACTAATTTTTTTGCAAAATTTTTTCCATTCTTTTTTTCAATTTTTAGGGTTTTAAACTATAAACGAATTAAATACCAATAATTCGTGTTTACGTTTTGGTTAACTATCTTTTTTTAATATATTTTTTTTAAATACGCGATCAGATTCCAGAGAAAATTTAGTACAAACATTTTAAGGTTGTGTTATCTCTATTAAATAGAGAATATGACCGAAAAAATCGTTTCATCACTACTCAGAAATTAGCTACTTTTACTAGCTATTTATTATTTTTCCCGGTCATTTCTGATAAACACCATTTCTACCAGGGCTGTTAAAATATGGCATGCCGACTATAATTTATGTAATGTAAACTCGCGCAATGAAATCCAATATCAAGGAAGAATAAAAAAACTCCGGTATCAGTTGTTCGACACTACATAATTAATTCAGCACGTTACTTTATAATCAATACACTCCCTCTCATCCAGTTTTCACAAAGCCTTTAATTATTTACTCTCGCAATTAAGAGCCGCGGTTTCCCAAGCACTCTTGATAATGAATCATTATAAAAGACCCGGGAGATTACCTACATCCCTGGTCAACATTTTGTTTTATCGTCGGCAAAAAATCGTCAAAGAAATTCTCACCCTACAAAGAGCGTACGGAAAAATTTCTCACCGTAGCTTGACGAATCCTAGCTCGTAAAGCAGCACAGTCGATTTTTACTATACTCCATCCACGCGTCCAAAATCACAAACTCGCGGGAGACTATAACCTCCTCCGCGTATCCCATATTTACCACACGTATAGGCCGTCCAAAGACGCAATACCGCGCGTACGTGTACACCGACATCCGCGCTATTTTCCCCTCGATATCATCACCAACAACGCGCCGTACATGCGAAGTTGAAATTTATCGCTGACGCGGCCGAGAGAACACTCAGTCGTCCGAAACTCCGCGAGGAGCCTACTTCGTCTTCTTCGCCGGGCGGACGCACGCTAATGGATATAGAGCTTGAATTCAAAATGCTCGTTCACGTGTAAGTGGGTCGAAACGGCGCGCAGCTGCTGCACTGGCTCCCTCATTGTGCGGTAGGACAAAAAATTCCACCCCTGCGAGATCATTTTTGCCAGATGCTCTCGCGCTAAGGTGGATGGGAGAACAGTTATAATGAGCGAATCGCGTTAATATGCCTGCATCGATTATCGCGCAATTAAGGTTGAGTGGCCGCGGGAGCCCGGAAGAACGTTGTTCTCATGAGGTATAGGTGGGCGGATATAGGTACAAGCATCGATTGGATTGGGTTTTGGGTCTTCGCGCGCCTAGTATGCTAATGTTTCAATTTAACGAATTGCGAAAAATTTTAAGATTAAAAATCGAGATCACGTGGAGAGGTACTCAAGTGCTAATTTGCAACGGTACTTGGCTAAGGGTTACTTTTCGAAAAAATATTTTCAACGTATTATTACCAGGTTTAGTGTTAACGTTTATCAATGCAATTAATTGTTTTAAGTAGTCATATTTCTGTATGTTGATAAAATCACTTTGATTAACAAGTGAAATCCGATTTAAATAACTGATAAGTGGATATTAGTAGATGCGTGCAGTGTATAGTCAGACCATATCTTTGTGAAAGAGTAATGAAGTATTTAAAATTGCATTTACTATTTCGATCAGAATTTTTTTTTTTCATCGAGATACTATTTTTAAAGGCGACCGCTTGACGAGAAAGTTTCTTGGTGTATAAAAGCATTTGTTGCATTTTTAAGGGCACCGCTCAAAAATAGGTTAACTAGACGGATACCATCATCTCAATATAACCACTTGATACAAAGTTCGTTTTACCCGGGGTATTATAGATCCGCGGTTAAAATCGATAGCGCAAATCCAATTACCGGCATTAACCTCATTCTCATCCTAGGTCGTTACAACTTTTACAGAGCCCATTAACAAGCCGCCGATAAATATATAACGAAAAATAATAATAACGTGCAGCCGCATCCTTCTGGTGCAATTACGTAAATGTTCGATTCGGCGAACGATCGCTCGAGAACGTCGTATATATTGTCGCCAATAAAATTTAACGCCCGCACAGAGAGAGAGGGAGAGAGCGGCGGTATCATTATTATTTAACAGTCTCGCCCATCGTATAAGAATGCTAATTTTCCACTCCATTTATCGACGCCGCGCGATGAATAATGAGGCTCGTTGAAGAACCCATCTCCCTCGCCTCCTGCCTCCCCTTGCAACTAGGCACCAAATTATATTTTCATCGTCGCCGTCGTCGCGTCGACGAGCCCTCGTTACACGCCTCCATCTTCCCGCGAATATCATCATGCGGATCGATCCAAACTCTGTCCCACCCCTGTTAAACGAAGATCCACGCGGCTTTGTTTCGGCATGGCGCGCGCGGGGCGAGCACGCAGCTGAAAGGGATAAGTTTGTACGGGCTGGCGAGCGCAGTGATACGCTCTGTTACCTAGTTACGGAATGGCGAGCGTGCGTAACAGCGGGCCCTTACCGTAAATAGTGATTTCGTGAGGAGGAGGACGACGACGACAAGGGGATGTTCGCCGGGGCAGATTCGCCGGCTTGCGTATAGATGTAGCGCGGGGCTAAGTTATCGCGCGGGAATATGGACGTTTATTTCTATGGGCGGAGAGTGTCGCGAGCTCGGGGACTTGACTTTAATGCTAGGCTATTACACAGGGGCAATAATTTTAGTCTCTTCGGTGGGTATTTGTTTTGTTGGGCAAAATGGGATTAGTTGACGCGTGGGGCAAAGTGGAGTTGTGGTTGTTGTTGTTGGTTAGATAAGTGGTGTACTTTTATGGTCTTGGCCGGTCACTGTTTTGTCTGGAGAACGGATTTAACTTTTTCAAAATGTAAAATAGAAGTCCTATATGGATCCAGGGGAGATTAAAGTTATTTATAACGTGGCATAACAAAGGGACGGTGATTACACAAGGATAAAATTTATGTTTAACATAAATATATTTTACGACTGTATGCAATGTTTAAAATAAAATTTTTCCTTGAATTTGTTTGCGAAATATAATATTCCAATGAAAAATAAAAATAAAAAATTTTCTGTTTTTCAAAACAGCTAAAAAAACACAGGAAACCCAGTAAGAAAACAAAAGATGTGTTTATAAATAAAACAAATATCGATTTCCGCACGTTAAAATAGAAGCCCATCTTTTCACCTTTACTTACAAACTCTGAAAACCAGGTCATGTCAATTTACAACAATCTATCAAAGAAAATAATAATAATAATAAAACGAATGACATTTTATAGTCACCATTGCTTCGCCTAAGCGTTGAAGGTCTTTTCCAGGCGCTTCATATCATCTTGTCACTCCTTTCCACTTCTTAGCTTTACTTACTGACTCCCTCCTCTGCTCCCTTCCCGAGGATTAAGGGATTAGCCTCTCTCTCTCTCTCCTTCTATATCTTCACGCTATCGGCGGGAAATCTCTTCCAAGCGTGCAAACCACCGTGGCCTTCTACATCTCGCCCACGGTGTTTTTCGGATCTGTGTGTTCGTGACGCTTCGAGGATCGTGTGATGGTTTCTTTTTGTCTCGCTTGTGCATTCACGGCGGGTATTGTTAAGAGAGTTCGGCTGGATAGTGCGTGGGTGATGGAACTGCGTGTCCGGAACAGATTAATGGGAATGCGTTGGCGACGTTGAGGATGGGAAAGAGAGAGAGAGAAAAAGAAAGAGAGAAGTTTATTTATTCGTTTGGAGGAGACACCTGTGAATTTTACTGATGAATTCAATATTTAGTAGTTGTTTTTATCGTAATGGGGGTTTGAATATTATATCTAAGTACGTTAGGTGACCTTAATCTATAATTCTATACTATTCGTCTATAAGGCTATTAAGTATATAAATGCTGACCTTCTGATCAGATGTCTATTATCTTTCAAGAAAAATGTGAGCCCTATCGTCGCTTTCAGTAATGTCCTTCGATCTCTATCAAGGATCGTACCTCCATGCTCAATAACTAATGCTGATGGGGCAGTGCTAAATTTTATCTTATCTTTCACTCAAACCGATATCCCTGTGGAAAATGGGATGCGTTATCTCTGAAGCTATTGCTCCCTCCTAGACGAAATTTTGTAATAGTAAAATTTTAAGTTTCATTAAATTGCTCTAGAAACATGATTAGAGGTGTTAGAAATTTGAATCACATAATTTTAGAAAATGTCTGTGGATCTGTATATGTATGTACGTATACCGCTTTATCTCAGGATCTACTAGATCTATTTTAGCCGAACAGGGTTCATTTTTTTGGCAATTGGGATCAATATCTCTTTTTTTTGTTATAGTAGATCCTTTTTTTTGTTTTATTGTGATTTTTCGATCTTCGAAACTCTATTTTTCTTTTTTTTTTACAATTTAAAGTTAATGTCGTTTATATATTATGAATATGTAGGCTCCTCGCACAGCCTACGTACTCGGTGTTTTATTTACGTTTTCGCTTCCTTCTTTCCCAAATGCCTGACAAGCGACCAATACCCGACAGCGTTTTTATTATTTAATTATTTTTCTATTTAAATAACGGTTTTTTAACCTTATTTCTGCTTTTTTTGTAAGGGATTTTTCAGTGTGCGTATGCATGTGTGTATCACGAAAAGCGTAAAGCTCACGTTCCTTGTATTTTTAAAAATATTTTATTATATTATTATTTTTTTTAAATATTTTATTATATCGTTTTGCGTATTGGGCCCCCTAATATATCTTATTTCAAAGCTGTTACACTTGTCCT